>RBZT01000989.1:0-73655 GCA_003693705.1 Polymyxa betae
ATTCACTGCCGAGCCACTCATGGTAGCTCTCTACCTCCCTCTTAAGAAACAAACAAATGCAATTATTCAGACATTGCAGAGACTTTAGATGAATTAGGAAAATAACTAAATTGAAAGACAACGGGGCTGTGAGGGCGACAAGTGGGATTGGACAGCGATGACGTCAACGACAGTCAAGGAATAACAATGGCAAAAGACATCACTTTTCAGCTTTTTTTAGGTGGATCCGCACCTCCTTAGGGATTGAGGGCAATTAATTTATGGGGTGGACTATTGAATACGATACTAAACGGCAGCAGCCTGGAAGCCGAAGAAATCGTCCAAGATCCGCGCCAATGCTACACAGCAGCCTTGCCATTCATTTCAGCATTGTTTACTATGTGATCCAAATGGAACGTCTTTCGAAGTACCAACTTTGAGCAAATGGGGCATCAACAGCAGCATTTTAAAAAGACTGGAATTGCGTTTTTTTATTTAACTCTTGAATCGGCGTCCTCCAACTGAGTTTGCCCCCAAAACGATTGCAATATCGGTGTGCAATGGAATAAAAATTTCTACGTAGAATGCAAAAACCGAGTACAGTACTGTACTGCCTCTTCTCAGGGAGTTAAAAGATTTTAGAAGAAAGTCTAAAAAATTCTTAGATCACAGAAAAAGCAGCTGAAGGAATGTCAGCTTCTATTTGTGAAAGATTAAGAACAGCCTGCCAGTCCAAGGGCTGGCGGGTTGCTTGGCTGACGTTGTCGTCGTGGTCGCCGTCAAGGTATTTCATCCATCAAATCGTGGAATTGGGTCACAACTGTCACTTACTCCTGAGAAATCGGTGTTGCAGCCCAAATATCGATCAAGAATTTCGGTCAATTTGGTTTAAGATTGGTATCGAGTGACGAACGTATATAACTACCTAAAGGACTTTTCTCCATTAATACGAACGACGAATATGTTCTGCATTGGGATAAACTTGCCCACAAAATGAAATCCTGAACAAGGAACAAACTTAATATCCAAAAAATAGTAAAAAATACTGTAGTAAAACGTCTGTGTCTACCTAAACTTTTGTAATCACCAATCAACTTCCTAACAATATCAAACCGTTATAAATAATAGTAGTAACTTAGTAAACTAACTTTCAAAATCGAGAAATAGGTTTTTGTTCCTCTTGATGAAAACTGCGTTCTATGTCTCGTTTACCCATCAGTCCCATCTATCTGCGGAAATACCGTATCCTATCAAAATTCCCGAGTTAAGCTGTCCGCAACGGTACTGAGTAGCAGCTTTATCATTTTAGCCATCTGCACTCTGGGCCGAGCTTACGAACTGAAATCCATTCTAATCACAGATGCATTTTTATAGGTCGTCCATTATCCACTGGCAGTCATTTGGGATAGACGAATCTGTCATACTTGTTGCAAGACACACTCCCTATTTACAAAAGCTAAGTAAAAACGAAATTCTCATGGGCAAGTTACCTGTGCTGTTCTCCTTATCTCGCCGTGCAATATGGCAGCTTCGGCATTGGTTGAAATAGCTGCTCTTGCCTGAGCTTGATTCAAACCAATCAATGCACAAAGATTCATAACGTCGTAAGGATTTCGGATGGAGAGTGCACCAAGAGCTGAAGATGTTATAATAAGATTCTTCCCTTTGGTAACTCGGACCAGGTTCATGCAGTTGGACAAGATATGGTGTCGTGATGCTGAATCTGCGATAATGGGTCCATAGGATATTTCAAAATAGATCCCTCGCGATATAGCAGAATCAACAGCAGGAAACTTTAGTTGGAAAGGAAGACGGCCAGATAGATCGAGAGATATTATATCACAATCGATCGATTGGCAGCATTGATAGAAAAGCTTTTCAGAGGTAGGACGGACCGAAAGCAGGTCATAAGACTGAATGCATGCATTATTCGACGACAATGAATGCACCTGTTGCAAATCTTCTAATAAAACATTTAATCTAGATTTCATAGAGAACGGCCTCGGGCTTGACAACGATATGCCGATTGCTGGTTTTGGTGGAATTTTGATGGACGATTTCGAAAGAACCTTGCCGGTAACAGATTCAATTAGGGCAATACCATCGTAACCAACTATGTTAGCACTAAGATGAATCACAACGTATTACAATGACACATACAGTCCTTGAAGGTCTGAAGGGCAGGTGGACCTCTTTTCTGATGATTATACAGATCGGATGGAATACCCAGATCCCAGAACATTTCAAAGAGAGACAAATTTCAGAATTGCGCAGTCGCTCAGTCTATCTTTCTTTCGAATTTCGATTTCTCTACGGCTCCGACTCACTGACATTTTGTTGCAAATGGTCGTTCGTAAAGAAATCAGTGATGAGGTGACAGATTCCAATCCATACAGCCGCCTTATGGCTTTGAAGCGCATGGGCATTGTTAACAACTATGAAAAAATCCGAGATGTCTCAATTCTAATAGTCGGATTGGGCGGAATTGGATCTGTCGCAGCTGAAATGTTGACAAGGTTGATTATGCTGACTTTATAGTCTTCTAGATCTTGACAATATCGTAGATGTGGCGTCGGAAAGCTGCTTCTTTTTGACTATGACAAAGTTGAATTAGCCAACATGAATAGGTACCACAATATGTGGTTAAGTTGCAGTTTAGCGATTGTATAGGTTGTTTTTTCGTCCTGATCAGGCTGGTATGTCCAAAGTGGAAGCATCACGCGCCACACTGGCATCCATTAATCCAGATGTTCAGTTTGAAACTTACGACTATAATATTAGGCATGCATCTGATTGTTTTTTTAAATGAAAGCATTTCTAAACTTTCGAAGTTCTACAGAGCGCTTCGACGAATTCCTGGATCGCATTGAGCACGGAAGCATCGATGGCACAAAGCCTGTGGATTTAGTGCTCAGTTGCGTCGATAACTATCAAGCACGTCTGACCATAAATCAAGCCTGCAATGAACTAGATCAGGTCGAGGTCAAAATAACGATTGTGAACTGTACTGAAATCGGTTTAGCCATGGATGGAGTCTGGGGTGTCAGAAAATGCTGTTGCTGGTAAGCATCGACCGCGATCTGTCTGCCTCGCTAATTTATTCTTCATTCAAAAGGTCATATACAATTTATGTTGCCTGGTAGAACTGCTTGTTTTCAATGCTCGCCTCCTCTAATTGTAGAAACTGGTATCTCTTCTTTGTGGTTTGCTTTTTTCCACTTGGTCATATGCTACCAGGCATAAGCGAATCGACTTTGAAAAGGGAAGGCGTATGTGCTGCATCTTTACCAACTACAATGGGCCTTGTTGCTGCTTTACTTGTTCAAAATGTGCTAAAATATTGCCTTGATTTCGGCAGCGTCTCGTATTACCTGGTCAGACTGGTGTTTGTTTAATGTATTCTGCATTACTGATTATGCAGGGTTACAATGCTCTCAGTGACTTCTTCCCATCTTGGCCAATGAAAACCAACCCTACCTGTTATAATTCCAAATGCGTATCACTCCAGGCTAGATATGCTGGTTGGACTGCACCGGTGTCGTGTATGCCCAACGATGAAAAATCAGCAGAGCCTATCGTTCATGAAGAAAATGAATGGGGTAGAGTGCCACCAAGCTAAATCAGCTTCCACAATCTCACTCGGTACTGCTAGGTATTGAATTACAAGATTCGACGCCTGAACCGGAGGTCGCTGCAGAATATATTCAAAATGGAACTGAAGATCTAGAAAGCCTGATGCAGCAACTAAATACCCAGTAGATGCCGTGAATCATCGAAAGATTTTCATAACGAGCACGGCTGTTTGTAATTCCTCTCCATCTGGGCATAATCCTGTTAAGTGTACATGATAACGAACGGTTCATAATGAAAACCGATACTGTTCATTGCATTAATATTCCATTTAAGCCTTTTTGGCAGGTTCTGCCTCATAGATAATGGGAGGCTCATCGAACAAATGCATTTCGGGAGGCGACGAGATTAGCCATTCCAGAGTCCCATGCATAGTAGCATCAATTACATCGTCGGGGCCATAATCTTTAGGATCGTAGCTGATATATTAAGTATTAGACATAGAAGGCTACATACAGTAGGAATGTACCTCTGGATTTTCCAACCTTCCTCGTCACCGTCTTCGGGGAACGATTCTTTAGCTGCTGGTTTAGCTGCCGGTGACGCGAAAGCCCGAGTAGCTTTATTGTGAAGAGACGGTCGAAGACGAGTCCAAAAACGGATTGACGACAGCATGACGGCGATCAAACCCAATAGAAGATGGATGCAGAATGTAAACTGTAGGCAACTTGATAACGCTGAATGGGTCCGGGAAGGGGTTCCGCCTTGCAGGCATTTGAGAGACCGGCTTCGTCATTCTCCAGCTATCTACCGCACCGCATCGAGTCCGAATTTCAGTTTTTTGGTAAACCATTGTTGAACAACGAAAGAAGATTCCAAACGTTTTGTTTTTGAGACAAAGTTGTCAGTTTGCTTTCTACACAAATTGACGGCGTGAGATTGCGGTCTCGAATATTTTCGTTGATCTGAACAGTAAACGTGCTTCTGTTTGATAGTGAAAAGTCATTGGTCGTACGAAACAAACGACCATTGATGAACGCCCATCAGGGTATCATTCGAGGCTCTTTTAAAACAACCTCAGCTTCTGAAGCTATTGAGCTGTCAGTTTCATCAATTTTGGGAGGCTTCCAATGACCAGAAGATAACATCTCACATCCTTGTGTTGTTTGACCGTGTTCCATTGAAATGGCTCATCGGTTAGATACGTTTTCTAGTTACGTTTGGAAGACTTCCTGTAGTTCAGAACAATCTCAAAGTGGTTGCTTTTGGATGTTTCTTTCAGTCTCTATACTTTATCGGTAATACTGTTAATAACAGCACCGGAAAACTATCAGCAGATTAGATAGCATGTGTTCCACTGATAGCACAATACCTGCTAGATAAAATTGGGCAATTGTAAAGGGAGCTTGGAAGATGTATGTCAGTATGTGTCGACTGCAAGCCGGGTGGGAGCCATTGAAGCTTCATAGCTAGTTGCCCAGTTCGGGTCAACTTTACAACTGGGACCTCATATCCATCTACAGCACGTGGTATCATGCTGAACACATCAATGGTAGTAACTGATTGCCAGTGTGCCTTGCTTAGTATAGGATGAAGTCACAACAATATCGTAAGATCGGCATTGTAATGATGCCTGTATTAGAAATCAAACAGGGGGAAGGCCCAGCCTCGCTCAGATTTACCCGAGTTGGCAAAAACAAACGATTTTCCAAAGAGTACAATTTGCAACTTGATTTTAAAGCTGAAAATCATCAAACATCGTTGTTTAGTGGAGTTAAATATTATGGGAAGCTATAGCCTTTAGATCATAATATGCTTTACTACCTAAGGACTGTTCTCCTTTTCATCTTCCTCACCCGTTCCTGACATGCTGGATATGGCTTTAAAGACAACCAATCTCTCAACTATCGGATGGAGGCAATTCCTCTTTTTCGAATGAATGAAGGCTCGTGTCAAGAAGCTCCTTTCACACGAGGCAGTCGAGGCAGCCAGTGAGGAAAGGGGCCAATGAGTGCCATAAAAAACAGAATTGATAGGGGGTATTGGCCTTCTTTATCAACATATTATAGCGGGAAGAATACTGACTTTCTCAGCACGAGCACTGATAATGATCTCAGTTACGTATACTGCGAAAACAGCTCAACCATTGCACTCGCAACGTCGGCATTCCCGACCTTCATACTGAAGAGTTTATCTTCAAATGATGGGTGAAGCTCGTTCACACTGTTTAGATCGAATTGGCACTGATTAATAGTGATTACAGAGTTAATAAGGTATCCGCAACAGCACTGTAGCGCTAATAAGCTTCACAATTTCATGAATATTTATAAATGTTCCCAAAACGAGTCATCTCGAAAGTATAGATGCAACTCTCCGAACAGTTAGGTTTCTACGATTACTCGGGCTGCCGAACGCGAGCTCGTCAGTTAATCAAGTCCGAAGCTTTCGTAACAGATGATCTGTTTGATCACTCCCAAGTAACATAATAAAAGATCGTCCGGCCGTCCCCGGCTCTGTATTCTCAGTGTTTCAAACGCTGATGTGTTTGATCAGAGCCTTGTAAACAGTTGACCCCGGAACCAAGCTCAGTAACCGTTGGAAGCGGATTTTATTTGAGAGAGAGACAGTGTGTCAAGAGTGAAGCATAAAAAAGCAGTGAGCCCTCCAGCAGTCGACGGCTGAAACGGCATATTGATTAAAAAGTGCTTGCTGTTACTAAGCTGCGTTTGCCGCCATTTCCGTCAGGTACGAGATCGATCAATCTCAAAAAATGTCGTCGTTGTTACCCTTGAGGGGTGTTTGCCCAATGTTCTTGTTTGGATTCCAAGACGAAATCATAGAAGGCCCACATCATGTTGATGTTAGTGCTGTTACTACAGGGCGCGGCCCAAGCCTCGTTACAGATCATGGAGGGGCCCCTGACAAACCGGTCGTACCCGGCAGTCCCGACATCGCTGTTCATCGGTCCGCAGAATAACGTTACGGTGGTCGGCGAGCTGGTTTACGTTGCGGATCTGGATCCATGTAATCCAGATGGCCTGGACACTGCCACGGTCGCGGGTAAGATGCTTCTATTGAATTGGGGCACCTGCAGTCGTGCGGTCCAGTACGATCTATGGGTCACAACAGGCGTCACTGCTCTTATCGGTGAGAATTCTCTTTCGTTCATACTGGTCACTTCATAAATTAAGGTTTTAAGTGTTGAATCCTTTTGACATTTTTCAACGTTGAAGATCATTTTTGCACTTTTTAAATAACTTTCAGATTGACGTTTCCAAACTTGGTTGCAATTTGATATTGGCTTAGTACAGAGCTCATATACACCTGTTGGGGTGGTCTGCTATCTACGCGATGGTGTCGTGACAGCACTTAATCAGCAGGTCTTATTCGTTGAGGAAACCCAGAACACCGAACTAATCGCCGTCCTACTGGAGGCCTCCACCCGTGGCGGCCTACGAGTTGCACTGGCGCCGACCCGTACCCGTGGCTGGACATGTACGACAGCTGGCCGTACCAGTTGCTGGCATGTTACATCTCGTCGGCGTTGTTCGCTCTGAGTTATTGTCATGGACGTTCCTCTGGCGCCATATTGTACTGGTACGCCGGCGTAGGTCCAGCTGCGGACGGCGGCTGGCATTCCTGCGGTACCTGTTGCATGATCTGCAAGCTGCGCATCTGGGTCTGCTTGTCCAGGGTTGCGTCTCCGTCGTGCTGACCCCTAGTCCGTGTGCTGGGCCGGTACTTCTCCTCAGCGACGTTATCAGGACCCGTACATAGGTTCTTCGTGCCGGAGATGTATGGGTGGACGTCTTTGACGGCCTTGATCGTGTCGTCGATCTGGAATCTGGGCTGGCGTCGGGTCCGTGGCCTCGCTGCAGCAGTCTATGGTGCTCCGTGTATTGACAGGGCAGTTCCCTGTGGTCCGGGCTGCGCTCTACGGGTTTCTGATCGGATCCGATTTGGCGCTGTCATCAGCGGTGGCCATACTGAACATCGACTACCTGTCGCCGTATTTCACGCTGTTCTCGGTCATGGTTCTGATTACGTTACTCGTCGTGGCGTTACAGTTCTTAAGCAGTGCGATCCGGTTCGTGGTGCTGGCCCGCGCCAACCGCTTTAACACCATGCATGTTAGTAAGCGATCCAATCTCCTGTGTACAAGTGTTGAGACAGAGTCCAATTCTGGTGGCGCACGTCATACTCCCGCGACTGGCTGCGCCGTCTCCACTGGTCATCTCGAGGAAGGGAGGGTGCAACCCTCTGATGACAACGGTGCCAACAGTTGAAGACGGAGAAGTCCGTGGCGGAGTTTTGGTTTATATGGTAATGCCCTAATTCTATACTGTGATATATAATGCCTCCGGGCCATAATACAATTCATTCTGCTATTGATTGTGTTTAGCTCACATCGTTCTGAATCGTAGCCGCTTCCCGGAGCGAGAAATCCAACAATGCACGAATATGTATCGCGTATGTGCAAGCTTGTCATCTGTCTCGGTCTTGTCATGTTAGTCAGCGTCGCCAACTGGATCTGTAATACTGTATTTATTTCTGGTTTTCAATTTTTCTAACGTTTGATTTGTTGTTTGTATCATGATAATGGCGGTTTCAATGAATTTACTGGAATAGCGTTAACAACCGAGTTGTAGGGTTTAGGGTTTGCTGACTATGAACATCCAATTACAAAATTTTAATTGATGTATCGTTCTTCTATTTTCTGTATGAAAGCACAAACTTTGATTTTGGCAAAATTTGCAAGAACTTGAATGAAAATTATACTATCGCTGCCACTTACTTTATTGTATTTCACCTTTTTCTTTAGTTGTTTGTTTTTCAATCTATCAATGTCAAATATTGGCTTCAGGGATCGGATTCGATCCACGCACCAAGACGCCGGATGGCTGGTTTCCGATCGTAACCGTGGCGACATGGGCACATGCCATCGCATGTAACATTGTGGCCCTGTTACTGAAGCCAAAACTTACAGACTCGAGTGCCGGGTTGGCCGTCGTCCAGGGTGGCGCTCTACAGATGCTGCCGCAGGTTAAACGCGCCACTGTACAGCCCAAACATCTCAAGTCCAGCAACGTTACTGGATAGACGTGTTCCGTCAACGTTACGTCTATGCTACAGTACCAGTGGTGGATCACCGAGCAAGTCCTGCCTCGTCACATTGGTGGTCGCAATCACAAGCGGACTCTCATGTCGTCACGAAAGTTCGGATCTTCGAAACGAGCCGGATACGGTTGCGATAACATAGCCCGTAGCGCTGCAACAAATTGTAATATATATGAGAGATAAGCAATTACATGTCGGCGTTGATCTAAAGTCAGAGTATCTTATTGACAATGTGAAATGTGAGATTGAAGAATTCCTGGAAGTTCGAAGACACAAGCAGACGGGTGAATGTGGTGAAAATGATCAGGATAGTTGGGAGCCGAATGATAACCTTTGATATGTGACTGATCTAATAAAGAGATTCAACTTGACACAGGACACAGGCAAATGAAGGGATGTGAAATGGATATTTCTGTTCAACGCCAGCGTTGAGTAAACCTTCCTCCAGGTTTGTCCCATGAGATTTCTATGAGGATTTCCTGAGGGAAGCCCTTGAGCATAAGTGCCCTATATTCGAAGTAGCGTAAAATGTGTTTTCTATTCAAGTGTTCACGATTTGTTTGATCGGCGAAAATCCGTTTGCCTAATAGTCAAGGGGTTCGACATATTTCGCAAATTCGCGCGTTAGACACGTAGCTTATACAGTAGCCGTGAATTGTTTTGTTCCGATTTCTTATACTGTGCTTAGTGTACTGGGACTAGAAAATGATCACTGGAATAGTGCGCTCACCACGCAGTTTTCGATAGGTCTCATGTCATGAAATACGTGCTACAGTCTTCCCCCCAATATAACGCCATTGTGTTGTTTCCGAATTGAACACAGGGGTTGTGTTTTGTTCGAAACCCTAACACAACACAGCTGTGTTGTATTTAGGATACAGCCCCAAACTTCTCGAAGGTGACCAAACCTTCACGCCTGGAATAGACACAATTCATTCTGTCTGAATGCATACAAGAACGAATCAATCTCAGATTTTCAGACAGATTTTTTTGTACTCTGCTCGATTTTAGATCTTAGCATTACGTAATTCTGCACGACAACATTGATGACTATTTGCTGCTGTCAGAAAGCGATTTAGCTCTTCAAATTCCTCAAGTGAATTTGGCTCGAAGTCGACAAACCCCGACTACTTTTGAAACCTCGTTAATGACATCCGAAGAATTTCGACATCTAACAATTTCAAACGCCGAATGAAATATTTTGATTCCACTCTGAGCTGGAGCTCGATCACGATCATCAACATATTCCTTTCCATCCAAAGGCTTTTTCAAAAAAATTTAGGAGATTTTGTCATCTAAACCGAATCTCCTTGACCACTACTGCAGCTGGCTTCTAAGTAACATTACTGCAATGATGTGAGAGCCATTCACTACTGTACAAACAGTCAATGAAATATTGCTTTCGGGAATTAAAAAATGATCCCAAAGCAATCTGCATCTGAGGAAAGTATGCTTTGGTGTCATCAAGTGATCAAATCAGTCGTGCATAATATTATTATGGTGCTCAATCAGAAACAATCCGAACCGTTTGGAGAAACGTGAATTATTGCAATAAATTAATTTAATAGTGATATGGTTCATATAACATGTCAGGCAAAACGGTAGAGAACTATAGGCGGGCAGAGTGCCATCAGAATAATCCTACTCATCTCTTGTGTTTTGTTGAACGATTCTGATTTCCTACCGATTTGCATCAGGAAAAAATGCGCGGCGCGGCCCGAAAAGGGGGGATTTCTGATTGCATTCGGTACAGGTGCCGACCAATCCGCCCAATCCGGTGCCATTGATAGACTTGCGTAGTGATTAAGTCGATGTCCAATTGACTTTCACAGAAGCCCAATTATCTCCCTATCTGGACGCCGACAGGGGCGTTCATTGCTCTAAAATAATTCCTGCTCCAGTGTTAATCAGATATCTGGATGGAGTCCAAAGGTCGACTGCGGCGATTATCCGAGGTCTACAGGACTGAATTTTTGCTTTCCAGTCTTTACTTTAACCATATATTTAGGACTCTGAAGTTCAAGATAACGTCAGAACATTGAGAAAACGTAAATTGCCATCAGTTTCGTCAGCCGATAGCGATGATGATGTCCTCCAGAGGGTATCGATTCTTTGCAGCAATGTTTTCAATTAAAATACGTTTCGCTTGTTGAAATAATTTCAAGCTCTCCTAGTTTGTCTAATATTGATGCCAACCTAATTTTCGGTTCGGTAGGCCCCTTCAAGAGCTCAAAGAAGTAAACAACGGTTAAGACAGCAACCGGATGAAGATGATAGTGACGAATCTTTGGTACCAGTGAGTAATCTGTTTATTTTCCAATGGATTTTAAAAAGCTGGCGTAGAGAAGACGTTCGAATTTGCGTGCGGTTAGGAGAACACAGGAAGCTAACAGCGACGAATCTCTTGAAGACGATGATGATAGCGAATCTAGTAATGAAGAGAGCGATAGCGATGAGGAGGAGCACGAGCTCATCGAAAAAATTCTTGGCAAAAGACAGATTTTAGATTCATCAAGCGGTATCTTTCTATCATTTAAAATGTTGCCGTTATATATCTTTATGTCTTTTTTTGGTTTTCTAAATTGCTGATTTTTTCTGTTCTTTGGGCCGCCGATTCAGTATTGTCTAGGTCCCGTAGAACAATTTTTGGTGAAAATCAAAGATGTCGCGTATGTGCATTGCTCTTGGAAAACTCGGGAAGAGCTTGAAACGTGTCCCGCTAATATCAAACGGATACAGAGATTCCTGCAGAGCGAGGATGGCGAAGCATCTGATGACGAAGAATTCGAAAACGACGATGAGCCCAACAGAGTATCAGGTAATACTATTCCACGTTTCTGTTTTCAACATCTACTTCGTAGTTTCAAAACGTTACCTCAGATCAAAGCGATTTCTCTCCATATAACAAACTGATCTAGGATCTGGGCGGTATTTTCCTCCTGAGTATTGCCAAATTGATAGGATTATCTCACATCGCGTTGTAAAAGGCTCGACCCCAAATTTGTCGCAATTAATCGACGGGGAACATTGGGATCGTTGCGAGTTCTTAGTTCGTTGGCAGCAACAAGGTTATGATGAAGCCACATGGGAGCCTTATGAAGTTATCCAGAATCTTGGTGATGACGAGTCCGATATTCGTTCTGAAATTCAAAGATACTTTCGCTTCTGTGAACCTCGGAAGGTCCGCAACGCCTCGAAACCAACTAACCGGAAACGATCTAACAGTCGTTCATCTGCGGCTTCTTTGGCTTGGAAGGTCAGCTTTTTATTTCTGTTCCGTGTTCTCTCCATTGCTTTTATTAAATGGCTGGTTCGTTATATTAAAAATAGGCGCAATCGTTCCCGAAGTTAGAGTTTCCTGATGGGCTTGCACTTCGTGACTACCAAGTTGACGGTGTTAAATGGATGACGTTCAATTGGTCTCAAAACCGCAATTCTATCTTAGCCGATGAGATGGGACTCGGCAAAACTGGTAACTGCTGTTTTGGAGAATTGCACATGTCTGAAACTGGGGCAGTTCAAATCTCTGCTTTTATTCACCACCTCGCGACCAATGAAGGAGTCCGAGGTCCTTTCCTGATTGTAGCCCCATTATCTACTTTGCAGCATTGGAGGCGTGAATCTGAGGCCTGGGCTCGCTCGTTAAATTGTTTGGTGTACCATGGAGGTTCTGCTTCTCGAGATATAATTAGGTAGTTTTACCTACTATCCTGCTGGTCTGCTTTTTAGGTCAAATTATTGATCAGGCAATACGAGTTCAAATATGACAAAAAGTATCCTGACAAGCCTTACAAGTTTGACGTTTTCGTAACCAGCTATGAAATGGTCTTATCTGATGCGAAAATAATGTCGCGAATTCGCTGGGACCTTGTTGTTGTGGATGAATCGCATCGCTTAAAGAACCGCGATTCGAAGCTTTTTAGGGAGCTTTCCAGATTTAAATATAAGCACTGCGTGATGTTGACTGGTCTGTACATTCTGTGAAGTCGTTTCGTGGAAATCTGATAACGTGCCAAAGGAACCCCTGTCCAGAACTCAATCGAAGAGCTCTGGGTTTTATTGCATTTCATTGATTCCGAAGTTTTTGATTCCATCGAGGACTTTCTGGAGCAATTTGGCGACTTAAAACGCAAGGAGGACGTTGATGCGCTGCATAACCTTTTGAGGCCGTATTTTCTAAGGTGTTTATTCTTGAACTGTCATGCCAAATAGTAACTCGTTCCTGTCTCCAGGCGAATGAAGGCTGATGTAGAGAAAGATCTCCCTGATCGTCAGGAAATTGTGATCGATGTTGAAATGACCTTGCTACAGAAACGCCTCTACAAAGCCATCTACGAGAAAAATACGGAGTTCCTCTTCAGGAAAACCTCAATGCCAAGTCTCATGAATATTGGAATGCAGCTGCGTAAATGCTGCAATCACCCATATTTGATTCGGTAAACTAAAATTTATCGAAACTGCAAAGTTTATTTAACAAACCACAATCTCTGATATCGCATTCAGCGGCGTGGAAGAAGAGCAAGCATCGGGATCACTTACAGACGAGCAAAAAATGGATCTTCTTGTCGCTGCCAGTGGGAAGTTCGTTCTTTTGGATAAGGTTGTATCCAATCGATCGTTCTTACCTTCATTAACTCGTTGCAGCTTCTGCCAAAATTGCAAAAAGAAGGTCATCGTGTCTTGATCTTCTCCCAGATGGTTCGAATGCTTGATATTATTGAAGATTATCTTAATTTTCGTGATTTTTCGTTTGAACGAATTGATGGGAATATTCGCGGTGGCGATCGTCAGCAAGCAATTGATAACTTCACAAAGAATTCGGATATGTATGACGTTTGCTCTTCTGTGTCACGCTCTGGTGACTGTCTACAGATTCGTTTTTATGCTGGCAACTCGTGCTGGTGGTGTTGGAATTAATTTAACTGCTGCCGATACTGTCATCATATTTGACAGCGACTGGAATCCGCAAAATGATCTACAGGTGGAGTGAAGCGTGGTTTTTTATTAAGGAACATGCTCAAATATGTTTAAGGCTCAAGCTCGATGCCATCGAATTGGACAGACCCAACACGTCAAAGTTTATCGTTTGATAACAAAAAACACATATGAGCAAGCGATGTTCAACCGTGCTTCTCTCAAGCTCGGTCTTGACCAGGCTGTTCTGCATCCGATGACAACCAACACTAAAGGTTCGCTGCATTGCTGAATTGTACGCTGCATTGCCAACGATTTCAGGAAATACGGAAAAGCTTTCTAAAAAGGACATTGAAAATCTGTTGAAAAACGGGGCTTACTCGATTGTGGAAGAAAAGTCGGACGAAAGGTCGAAGGAATTCTGTGAAAAGGTATTTACAGTATCATTGTTGCAGTCTTCCCAATTCGTTTCCCCAGGATATTGATGATATATTAGCTTCCAATTCTCGGCTTATTCAGTATTCTTCTAATCCCACAATGGCCGGTTCTAGTTTCGCAAAAGCTTCTTTCGTTATTACTTCCGAAATCGGTGAAGATCAACTGGATATTGATGATCCCAATTTTTGGGAAAAGGTGTGCTATTCCAAACTTCGTTCATTTTATTAAGAGCACTTGACTACAACGTATTTCTCAGCCTGTTTTCCCTTGCGATGATTTTTCGCTAGTGTTTTACTTTACCCTTATTTCGTCTAGGTCGGGTTTCATTATGAACCTGAAAAGGCGAACGATTTGATTGTGTTTGAGTCACGTAAGCGTCGCCGCGTGCAGCGATTGAATTCATTCACGGGCTTGGATGGAAATCAGCCTGGAAAGAAGGAAGTTGCCAAAGACAAAGATGATGCTCCATATACTGTTGAAGAAATTGAAGAGTCGACAAGCGATGAAGAGGAATCTGACAACGTACGAGTATCTAACAGTCTGTTTCGTGTTTCGCACTGTTCTCTTCATTCTGTTTATCATATCGCGCTAACCTTGTGATTAGATAGACAAAAAACCTGAAAAATTTGAGAAATCTGAGAATCGTCGAGAATCTGTTCATAATCAAGAAATCGTTGCGAAAGGTGTCAATTCGAAGTTCGCCATCAGTTCATTGTTGATGTTTTTATAGGTGATTGGTCGTTACCAGACCGTGGACGGTTTGTTCGTCATCTATGCGGATTCGGATACGATCGATGGGATCCGATACGATTGCGAATTTATGCTGAAGAAAATATTCCTAATGCCCAAGTGCATACTTCAATTAAGTCTAGGTTAGTATAATCTCATTACCTGCCTACGCTGTATCATTAAATTCATTCAGACCTGTCGACGATTTACGACTCGCTGCTTTGTGTTTGATAGCTGCATGTCTTGCTCTTGAAAGCAGCACCGCAACTAAAAGGGCCACTCCGTCTTCCATCAGAAATCTGTTAACATTTCCTACACTTGCTCACGACCTGCAGAATGTGTTAAAATCTCAAGGTTCGTCTGATTCTTCTTTGTTTTGATTGCTGACTGTCGTTAAAGGAACGGAGTGGGAGCCTCCCAATAGAGCACTAAGAGCTTTTGATCAACGTACCCAAATGGAATCAGGATTCTCTCTTCTTAAGCTCTTGCCTTCATTTAACGACCCAAAATTGCAGATATCATTGAAACGGCAGGGAAAGAACTATCTGCACTCTCTTGAACGCGCCTATGTTCTTGGGTTTTCTGTAGAACAGGTTCATCCTCTGGAGTACTCTATTGAGGTGCTCTAATTAGCTCAAATAGGTTTGCGGCCCGGATATGAACTTCATGTTGTTAGCTGAATGTGCACATTACAAGTTAAATGCAGCATCTGAACCGAACTGGACTATGTCTGATGATGCCGCTTTATTAAAGGGCGCATATCAGTATGGACAGGTAATTATTCTTACGACTCGATTCACGTGTAGCTCTCATCAACCTTACTCAGGGTGATTTCGAATCGATCAACAGAGATCGGGATTCTTGTTTGTTTGGGCGCATATTCTATATTCCTGAAGCTGGAGATAAGCCTGTAATTAAAGCGGACTCGCCTACCCCTACAATGCCTCGATATCCACCTCTCAAATCCCTAATGGCTCGTCAACGTGCGTTGCTTACAAACCTTGGCAAACAAGTATCGAAAATCACATCGCGTTCTGCATCGGCATCAACACCAACCCTAGCTCCGAATGTTCCTCCAAAATCGACCCCTTCCCCTGCTCCTGTCTCTCAGCGTACCACTTTTTTCTGGGCTTATCACTGCCCCAAATCTTTTCTGTTTGTACTTACTTTGCAACAGAAGATGCGCCTGTTAAAGAGGTTCCTACGGTCGCTGTTGAGAAGCCAAAAGTTGTGACTCCAGCAATCGATCCAATATCTGCTGCTAACCAGGCACTTCAACCCATTTTGATGGCGCCTACATACCCAGTCGTCGTCGGTAAAGACGGCATTGTTTTGAAACCTTCAATATCCCAACCGTGCCTATCAGAAACTCCCAGTGCAGCCGAGATTATTGGGCGAGCCGTGGAGCAGGTTTATGCGTCGCAGCATGGTATTTGGACTTTTAGATCCATTTCAGTATGATAACCTTCATTTTAGCCTCATCTCTGATGCCTTTGCAATTCGTCGCTGAGTATAGATCACTATCTACAACGGCAGAGGTAATTAAAGTTTTGTTACATAATATTGGTCTTGCTTATTTCAAACAACATCCGCAAATTGCTTTGCCATTTGAAAGTGTTTGCTTATAGGAAATTCTGCGCTCTTTCCCGAACCAGTTGATGAACGTTCTCCATAAAGCGCATTATTTAAATATGGAATTTGAAACCAAAGAGAAGGAAGCACGTTCTTTATCGTCTGCTTTTCCTGCATTGAAAGGACCTGTCGAAGCTCTCGGAGATAATGCTCGAGACTTGTCTGTTCTCTTCAGGCGTATACGGAGAAGATCCAATAAGATTCTTCATATTCAACAAATGATGGTATGCCTCCGTCGATTAGGTTTGATAGCCTTGTCATATATTTTCTGTACAGAGTAGTTTCTCTGTCGCGAACGGTTTCGGTCCAGATCCTAAGAACATCCCTGCGGAAGCTGTTCTTCCTCCCGAGCTTGCTGACAAACGCCAGGCCGAGATGGATCTATTCGCACGCATAACCGAATGTCTTGATGCGGTAACTCGCTTGAGCAATAGAAACCGTCTGATTCTGTCCCGACTTGAGCATTTGGCGTCAAGTCGCGATTAGAGCAGTCGATTCGGTGTTTAAGATTTGCTGGATTCATTGCTGAGCAAGTCAATTGTGCGTCATATTAATTTATAAAGTAATTCCAGTGTACTTTATTATCTGCTGGTATTAAGTGAACATCAGTGTTAAAATGAAGTTTATCTTTCAATACATCTGTCATATGTCAATTGAATGTACTGACTACAGTACACCAGCTTTGATCGCTGACATTTCCCAAAAGTTGCATGAAATCACCTACGGAGTTGGGCTGTTCCACGGTGTCCGTCACGCATTCGGTTGGAATCGGGTTCCTTGAGAAATTTTAATTCTGGAGTGGCTGGCGCTCTCTAAAGGTGGCATCAATCTGGAATGCAAAATGCAGGACAATTTCCTGTATTCGTTGCTATCTAATAGAGCCACTGCACCTGATTATATTCGCCAATTGAAATCAATAACGGTCAGTTACATCATTCAAAAGCTTAATGAGGAGGATTGAAACTGAGAAATATTTAGAATAACGATGTGAGCTTAATCAATAGAATCGCTCACCTGGGGCTCATGTTTCCTCATTTATCTAATATTATCTGCGACCAACTTCCAGATCGAATTGATTTGTCTCATAATGGGTAACCTATAGAGCAGACGCCCATATCGACATCTCTTAACAATTTGTTAGGATGACTTCATCGTTAGTGGCTCTACTACAGAGTGGGCTTCCATACAAACGAATCGTTCCTCTTATAGACAGCTGTGATCTTCTCTCTCGCAGCCACAACGATCCCGATTCTAAGCGCGCTCTGCTTTTGTCATTGAAGATTTCAGAACCGAACGTCATTTATCATGACGAACGCCTCTGGCAGCCTGCCATCAATCGGCAACATACTGCCCGCGTACCATGCACGCCTTCGTCGCTGGTCGTGCTGGATCATCTGGTCCAGGCTCTAGAGTCACTACAGAATGCATATGATGCATCATTGCCGATATTGATATCTGGTCCTGGATCGTGCGGGAAATCTTCGTTGATTGATGCATTCGTGTCTACATTACCGACATCAAATCTGACTCGATTATTTATTGATAGCGGGACGGATTTGAAATCATTAATTGGAACATATTCATGTACAGAAGTTGCTGGACAATTCCGATGGGTTCCAGGGCCTATTGCATTAGCTGCTTTTAATGGTACTAATGTCGTCATCGAGGTACTTGGGAAACCCTAAAACCCTAGACCCTAACCTCACCTTTCTCGTCAGGATTTGGATCGCGTCCCCGTTGATTTGATTCAGTCGTTACGTTCACTATTAGAATGTCGCCTATTGACAATACCAGAGCTTGGTCAGACCATACAAGCCCATCCTAATTTCCGTCTATTCGCCACAAGATCAACCTCAACTACCTCTTCATTCCCACTTCATGCTCTATTCGCCAAGATCACACTACCAGCTTTGTCACTTTCAGATCTCCAACAAATCATCAGCAACCAGTTTGAATCACTTCGTCCTCATCTCCATCTCATCCTGCAAACGTACGCAACGGCGATCGCTGCGAATAGCGCCATTGGTGTTCGTGCCCTGCTTCGTCTCATTCGACGACTTGATCACATGCAGATTCCACAACGATTAACATCACATATTCGTGAACAGATCGTTCAGCATGTTCATGTCTGTCTTGTTATCAATATGATGCCATCAGATGCACGTAATCAGCTCTCAGCTGCATTGGCCCAGATCTGGACCATCGACGATCGCAGAAACCATTTCATTCTGCACGAACAAGTCCCGGAGACTGCACCGAGGACGCCCTCGCTGGCGCCGACCTCGTTCGCTCGCCGACTTCTCTGGCGTCTTTCAGGTGCTATTGAACAGAATGAGCCTGTTCTATTAGTAGGAGAGACAGGTAATGGGAAGACCGTCATTATCGAGGAGTTGGCATTACAGCATGGACGACGTCTTGTAGTTGTAAATCTATCACAACAGACAGATCCACAAGATCTTATTGGTGGATTTAAACCTATTGAGCTCAAATCAACTGCTATTCCCATACTGAATCAGTTCGCTTCATTGTTCCCCAAAACATTCTCTCGCTCAAACAATGTCCGTTTCTGTTATCGCTTTTGCGTTTTATTGCCTGAAATTCGTGTTTATTTCAATGTCAGTACCGTCACTGAAAGCTGATTGCCATTTAGGTCTCGTTCTTGCAATCTATAAGAAAGGCTTTCGAAGATGGGCGGTATCGCTCTCTGGCCACGATGCTTTTGTCTTGCTGTGAAATGGCTCTTGGGCGTGAATGTCGTCATAGCAAGCAATGGGTGCAATTGCAGGTAAGAGATTTGTCATACAATCAGATGTTGAGATGACACATATTGTTTTAGGACGATGTAGAGAAGTATCTGGGTCAAGTTCGGCATCATGAATCTGGAGCTTTATCATTCGGATTTGTAGAAGGTGCTCTAACTCAGGCACTTCGTAATGGTGATTGGATTCTGCTGGATGAAATCAATCTGGCTTCAGCTGATGCTCTGCATTGTCTCTCATCTTTATTAGAATCTGCATCATCATCATTAACATTATCAGAACATGGATCTGAACATGTTCCAAGACATGACGCTTTCCGTCTATTCGCTTGCATGAATCCACCAACCGATTCATGTCGTCGTCCACTTCACCCGACTTTCCGTCAACGGTTCTTGGTGCTATTCATTGATGATGTCACTGAGAAGAACGATCTATTGGCCATTGTTCATCATATGCTACCGACATTACCGAAATCAATTGATTCACAAGCAATAGTGGATGCGTATCTGAAGTCCAGAGAGATGGCTCTGAATCATGTCTTATCTAGTGATGAAGGTCTAGGGTTTAGGGTTCCTCTATGTTTTACTGACTCGTGTTTATCAGAGGTTGGTGAACGTCCAACATATTCACTACGAACATTATGTCGTGCATTAAAATATGCATATGAAACACATAGTACATTAACATTAGAGAGAGCTCTTTATGAAGGTCTTCAGCTCGCCTTTATTACACCACTTGATCCACGTTCAAGATTATTGACCTCTCCTATGTTCGACTCCATCGTCCGACCTGAACGACGTCGTTTTCAAAACCAGAATCTATCAGGTACTGGAATTTGACTGTTTGTTAATCTATCTGTTTGACGAGTTTCTAGACGACTTTGTTGAGATCTGCGGGTTCCCATTACGTCGTGGTCCGAATCCGATTGATGACGTTATCGGTGATGATTTTATTGTGACGGAGACTGTCAGTGGACGATTACGAGATCTAGCTCGAGTATTAGCTGGATCTACACCATTACCTGTTCTACTTCAAGGTCCAACATCAGCTGGGAAAACCAGTCTGGTCGAGTATCTGGCCAGGCGTACTGGACATCGTCTCATTCGTATCAATAATCATGAACATACTGATACTACTGAATATCTCGGGACATATTCGACAGATCCAGCTACAGGACGTCTGGCTTTCATTGAAGGTATGTTGTATCGATGATGTTATAGCTGTAGAGTGTTCATGTTGGTCTGTAAAGGTGCTCTGGTTCGTGCTGTACGTTATGGATATTGGCTCGTATTAGATGAACTCAATCTTGCACCATCTCAAGTATTAGAAGCACTTAATCGTCTACTTGATGATCATAGACAGTTATATATTGCAGAGACACAAGAGACTATTACTGCACATCCATCATTTGCTCTATTTGCTACTCAGAATGTAAGATCCCTCTCATTCGAGCACAACATTCTAATATCGTGATACTCAGCCTGCTGGTGGCGCTTACGGCGGTCGTAAAGTGCTATCACGAGCGTTCCGGAATCGATTTATTGAGATTCATGTTGGTGATATCCCGACCCAGGAGCTCGCTATTCTCCTTGAAAAACGAGGTCGAATGGCTCCAAGTCATTGCCGTAAGATCATCAATGTTATGATCGACCTACAGAAACGTCGTCAGCAATCTCGTGTATTTGCAGGTCAACAAATGATGCCGACCTACAAGCTCTCAATAGATTGACCTTTGTCAATGTAGGAAAGAGCCTGATTACAGCTCGAGATCTGTTCCGATGGGCTCTTCGTCAACCGGTCACCATCGATGATATCGCTGCCCATGGATACCTTCTATTCGCTGATCGTCTTCGTTCTGCTGCCGATCGTGAAGCTGTTCGTTGCTGTCTGATCTCCAACCTCAAAGTAACTGCGACTCACCTCCATCTTATTCACGTAATCACATTCCACAGGTTAAGGATTTGAATCCGGATGTTGTTTACAACCAGCTGTTGCCGTCTGGGCTGGATCTATCGAGTTTCGGGGTTGCATTAACATCATCTATGCGACGTATGCTGGCTCTATGTCATGCTGGTCTATATGCAAAAGAACCCATTCTATTAGTTGGTGATACTGGATTGGGTAAGACTACTGTATGTCAAATATTAGCACAAGCTGCTGGACGTCATTTACATATTGTTAATGTTCATGAACATACTGATGCATGTGATCTTATTGGAGGTTTACGACCTGTTAGAGGTAACAAACATCGATGAGAATATCGGGTTTCAGTGTTCTTAATCGATGGGTCAGGTCGTCAGCTGCTTTTAGACCAAGCTCAGGAGGCATTACAAAGAGCTGGTGTCATTGTTAACGATGTATTAGATGATGGTGTTCTGGATCGTATAGTTGGTGATGGAGCTGAAGCGGAAGCAGCTCGAACTGCTGTTCGTCAGCTGAACTCTCTCTTTGAATGGGCTGATGGACCTCTTGTAACTGCTATGAAGAATGGAGACTGGATCTTGATCGATGAGATCTCATTAGCAGATGATGTAATCTCAATTCTAATGGTTGGAGGTGTCTGATCATATCTCAGGCGGTTATTGAACGATTGAACTCGGTTCTGGAGCTTGGTCGGTCTTTGCTTCTGGCCGAGAAAAGCGATGCCGATCTGATTGTGGCGGCGGATTCGTTCCGAATTTTGGCGACCATGAATCCGAGCGGTGATTTTGGAAAGAAGGTGGCTGACAATGTGTTGTGATCGTTAATCATGAGCTTATGTAATATCAGGAGCTATCACCGGCATTAAGGAATCGATTTACTGAGATCTGGTTCCCATCTGAACATTCTCATCATGATCTTCAACTGATTATTAACGATCTCACCAATGACGACGACATCTTCAACGATCAATGTCGCAATGCCATATTCAACTTTTACATTCGTTATCACGACGAGTGTGTTCAGAACCAGCGTGATCGGCTCTCGATCCGCGACCTTAAATCGTTGATCTCCTTCATCGACTGCGCTCGACGACGATGCCAATTGTCGATCTCGATGAGTTTCATTCATGGCGTTCTGTTAAATGTTATTGATGGTCTTGGTATTGGTACACAAGCGTCCAGTTTACATCAACGTCGTTCTGCTCTGCAGATCGCCCTCGATTCCATCCAAGATGATACGATTGTCTCTCACATCGACCTTCAAGATTGCTGTATTTCAATGCCGTCCGAGTTCATGATGTCCAAAGATCAGTTCGGTCTGGACCCGTTCTGGATTTCATCGGGACCCAATCCGCCCCGCCCGACGTCGTTCTCGACTTCAGCACCGAGCACGCGACGTAATCTAATTCGTGTTCTACGTGCAATGCAGCTGAAGAAGCCGATCTTGTTGGAGGGATCTCCTGGTGTTGGTAAGACGTCGCTGATCACATCGTTGGGATCCAGCTCTGGTCATGATCTCATCCGCATCAACCTATCAGAACAGACTGATATGATGGATCTTCTTGGATCTGATCTTCCAGATCCAGATGGACGTCCTGGTAGATTTCAATGGAGTCCTGGACCATTCTTACAAGCTATTATCAATGGATATTGGGTATTATTAGATGAACTCAATCTCGCATCACAAACTGTTCTTGAGGGACTCAATGCTGTTCTCGATCATCGTGCAACCGTCTTCGTACCGGAACTGTCACGATCGTTCCAATGCCATGAATCGTTCCGTGTGTTTGCTTGTCAGAATCCGGTTCACGAAGGCGGTGGTCGCAAGTCGCTACCGGCATCGTTCTTGAATCGATTCACGAAGGTTGCTCTGGTTCACTGAATGTTTCAACGGATTCCTGAGACCATGTTTATACAGGTTCATTTGGAAGAAATGACACGAGATGATCTCGATATTATTCTGCAGCAAACATGTCCTGGATCTGATCCACGTCTGATTGAGTTCAATAATATGGTTCATCATAGAGCCTGTGTAGTTCGTGATTTAGGACAGATTGGAGCACCATGGGAATTCAATATTCGTGATGTATTCAGGTCTGTTAAGTATCAATCATATAGTATGGGCTGATAGTAATGTCTGTATATAGATGGGCCCAGATATCATCTAATAAGACTGATCTGGGTCTCGATCTCGTCTATCTACAACGATTTCGATCCAGTCATGATCGTGATCTTGTTACATGTTTATATGAGAATGTATTTAATCAAGATCCTATTCGTGTCACCCATCCTCTCATTGATATTAAACCCGATCTTATCACCTTCACCGACCTGAAGTCTGGCCTTGTACGCCAATATCCTCGCTCATGCTCTGTACCTACTGATAACTGTCTATTACTGCAAGGCATGTCTGGTCCATTACTTCATCTATCTGAAGCCATTCTATCTAATATGCCTGCTGTTATTATTGGTGCATCATGTAGTGGTAAAACCTCATTAGTGAGATTATTATCTCAATTATATCAACATCCTCTGTATATATTTCCTGTTACTACTACACTTGATGCTAATGAACTATTAGGATCATTCGAACAGGTTAGATCATGTATCATGCTGTAATAAGAGTCAGCTCATTCATTATTTAATAGATTGATCTGGGACGATGTCGGAAACGCATCTGGGATCTGGTCCGAGAACGTCTTCAATGGGCGGCCAGCCGTGATCAACTCACAGCAACTACTATGCAGATATGGGACGCCATACAGCTACGTCAAGATCGGACAGAATGCAATCGTGAGGAGGTCGTCCTCTTATCTCAGCTCAATTCTTGTCTGCAGCTGGGTATTGATCAAGATTTGAATCAACTCGAGGATCTCGTCGTTAACGGTGCGTCATGTTGCATGAATTTCTTGGATGCACATTGGCATATTGGCCTTCATAGATCCATTGTTAAATTGATGATACAGGAACTGCTGGAAGGTTTCAATGGGTCGATGGTATTGTTGTTCGTGCTATCAAAGAAGGCGCCTGGCTCCTCCTTGATAATGCCAATCTCTGCTCAAATTCGGTTCTGGATCGATTAAACTCGCTTTTGGAACCTGAACGTATTTTGATGCTGAACGAGAATGGTGTCGGTGAACGAATTGTGGCCCATCCTCAATTCCGTTTATTTCTTACTTCTGATGATCAATATGGTACATTATTGTCTTCTGTGTTTGTTGAGACGTTCATGGTCTAATCGGTTCATTAGGTCAGCTCTCTCGAGCCATTCGTAATCGTTGCGTTGAGATCGCATTGATTAATGACGACAAGATCCCTGAACATGATCAATGGCATCATCGATATACAGATCATGATCTCATTCGTTTAATTGTCAGTTATTATTACCAGAAGTACATTGTATTGAACTGTTACTGAATATATTATTGTATTATATAGATGAAATCTGGAATCAGTTGGTCACCATTAGCTCATGTAATGTTACATACACATGAACATCTCCTTCAACAAGATCATCATGGTCGTATACAGCTATACTCATTATTACATTGGGCACAGCTGGCTTCAGGTCAGGTTCGGCGTGGTGCTGGTCCCATACCCGCTCTGGTCTCCGCTTTAAAACAGGTTTACGACGTTTCTGCCGATGATATCAAACAGTTCTGTGAGCGTTGTTCCTCGCTCTCTGACGATCTTGTTGCTGGACCATACAATGGGTTTATTGATATTGATGTTGGTGAACGTCTTCATCAACTTATTGGATTCTGGACAACACCTTCATCTACATTAATGATACAATCACAATTAACAATGTCATTGATACCAAGACATCATCATCCAACATCCACCAGATCGCTATCTATCGTGGTCCAGCATTGCCCTCGACAATATTTATCCCATCTCCAACAACGTCATACTCTCTTACACAGGTCGGTACTGGCCCCTTCCCACCTGCCTTGCTGTGACCGCGCTTCTGACACGAATCTGTTCAGTTTATTGGGTGATCAGCTGCCCCGATATCCAATCTGGAACGAATTCCTGACCTCGACGAATGTCTGGACCTCGATGCGGTCATGGACTGGAACGAACTCGTCTCAATGTCTGTATTTGGGTCTGCTTATTGATGGTCTCGTATCTGGTGATGCTGGACATAAACCTGTTCTAATGAAATATCGTCCTGGATCTGGACCTGATGTAGAACTTTTATCTGCCACATTGATATCATTAGGTATTGCCTGTTCGTAATCAATATTCTCTGTTCATGAACTGACGATCAACCCGTGTCTAGATAATGCATTATTACAATCCCATATGCAGGATATTACAGATCTAAGCCAATGTTGGCGTCTACGAGACCGATTACGACAGGCTGTTAAGAATATCTCTCAATGGACCGAATCAGATCTGGGATCTGTTCACATTATATGTCGCGATCTTATTAAATTAATACCCAGCGAATGGCATCATCTCCGGGCTCTGCTCCAGAAATTAGGTCAGTTCGATTGCCGTCGTACTGGCTCGCTCTCTGATTCGTTGCCCATCAATATAGCATCTGCGTCCTGTGGTGGATCAAATTTATCTACATCGAATAGATTCTGGAAGATGTCAGGACGTCCTCAATTGCCAACGAATTCCGATCTGGCTCAACTTCGTGCTAATATATTACAGTTAGATCATAGAGAGGATATGACCTCTATTGGTATGACATCACCATATCACTTAAACCGGGCTATAATCGTGATCAGATCCAGATTTACGTCGTACATTGGTTGAAGCTCTGTCAACGTGTTACGCGTATCATGATCTACCAGATCAGATTCCTTCATTATGCGATGCTGTTCGAATCGCTCTCCAGTCTGGTATTCGCCGTCGCTGTCAATCTCTGTGTTGTTCCTCATCGATTGATCCAGGACAGACACGATCGCCTGCATGCGCGGATTCGTTCACGATCCGTGTATCGGGTGCCGATCATGATGAAGATGCTGTTGCTGTAGAAGAAGAGATCGAGATTGACCCGCCCTCTATCAATACCAATTGTCTTCATCAATGTGGACGTTTAGGTTATTGATTCAAATATCACAACGATGGATATCTGAACCCTGCCTTTAGTCAACGCCTTCCTTCGTGTCATTGGATCACGTCTGCTTGCAGATCAGTACGGTGACCGAGATCAGATTGGTCACATTGCAGCCGATACTTTAGACCTGGCTCTTCAATATCCGTCTCGATCATGTTATGATCTGGAGCCATTTCAGACCCTATCATGGTCTGGTCAGATGGATGTAATTTCATACTGGAACTTTACTATGTATTATATAATGATATTGTTATACAGGTTCATATTCGACATCGTTTAGAACGAGGTCATCTCAGTTCCATATTGAGATCAGGACATGAGACGGCATCCAGTACCATTATTGACAACGTTTTGAGATCCGTTCAGACTCCATTACGACGACGTCAACATCATATTGATACATTAAATCGACTTGTTCAACTTCATTGGAAATGTAACTCGCGGTCATCGGTCGCTGTCCATCATCACAACGGCAACGACGTCGCTTCCCTGACATCCGCTCTGCTGGCGGTTGTATCTGTGTTCTGTCCTTCCATCAAAGATCTTGGACAGATCGCCGACGTCTACAGCTCTAAAGATGAACGATTTGTTCAGGTCGGTGATTTTGAATTGTTGCACATCTGGTATTGATTGTGTGAAAGGTGATGAGATGGTTCCTGACACCGTTATTGGAGGCCATTGAATGTCGATCTGTTCAATCTGGATGGGTTTTATTAAGAGCCATTCGATTACATCTAGTTGCACCTAGTAGTGCATTAGATCCAGCATTAAAATATGATATTCGGGCTCGTCATGCACAATATGATCTCAATCAGATCGAGAATCATCTCGATCTACATCGATTAACATATCGATACTTAACAGGAACTGATTATCACGATCACCATCTTATTAATACTGAACATGAACTCAGTCAACAATTGGATCGGTACGACCCCTATAGATCCAACGTTTCCAATTTCGCTGCTCTGATACATGTTTCATTAACAGAGCCCGATCTCGTCTTGTAATCCGATGCGAGCCAGGACATTTCGCTCTCGTGTACGCCCGTATTCAAACGATGCTGGCGACTTTAGCGTCAGCTGAGCGCATTCTGTTGTTGGTGTCAATGAACCTGAATGATGATGATCGGGAACATTGGCTGGAATCTGCTGAGACATTCGTCATGGATATTCAATCAACATCAATAATGTATTCATATGAGGATGTATTATCACCTGTAATATGACACTCTATATATGATCCATCATACATTAACTGAATATTCAGGTTCTGATTGAGCTCATGCGTATCTGTACTCTTATAAGATCACCTCTTCCATCATCAAAATCCACAATTAATCAGATCGTGACATTACATGATCAGTCCGGTGACATTATTGACAGGTTATGTTCTGGATCTGGACTTAATCTATCTGCCATCAAGTATGCATTATGGCTGTATCTGACCTCCTCTTGTCTGATTCCTGCTTGTTTCTAGGCTCATTGTGTCACATTTATCGGAATCGCCTCGGTCTCAGGCTCGATCGGATCGGTTGAAGATCGCTCTTGGCGGTCTTGTTCGCATTTGGAACCGTCTTGAAGAACGTCGTCGTGAGAAAGCAGCAGATGCTGAACAACTTTATCGATTTAAAGAGTCCGGTGGCGTTGCTCCTAACGATGAACAACGCCGGCAGAATCTTCATGACGCCCTGTTCCCTTCGTTTCGTGAAGATATCGCTGATATCATTCCCGATATCAATGAGAATCCTTTCGCTGCCGATGACAATCATGAGACGACCACTGAACCTGAATGTATTGAACGACTTCATGATATCGATCTTGTGGAGATATTTGAATTCTATCTGCGATCATTACCTACTCGTTCATCACCATCATACACTGATCAGGATCTGAGCCAGGCCCGATCTCGTGCCGTACTGGCTCTGCTGGACAAATACCGACCCGATCTTACAGATGATTCCGCTCTATGGTTGACATGCTGCGATCTGATTCAGGGACAGATTCGAGATTTGACACAACGACGTCCGAATCAGGATGATTCCGTGAATCAGGGCGTGTTCGCAGAGGCGTCCGTCTCGGCGTCCGAATTAGAGCCGTTGCAGGTATCTACGAGTATCTTATCTCTGGATATTTCATCTCTGAAATCTGCCAGGTTGTGATAACCGCCCTCCTACGACGTCTTCGTGATTTACTGAATTTGGATGAATGTCGTGGTCATCCAACATTAATATCATGTGTACGAATATGTTCTAGATTAATGTCATTACCTATTACTTCATCCATACTTCGTTTATGTGCATGTTCGGAGCAAATACTCGCTGAGGTCCGTCTCCTGAACTCAACGATTTCTTTTCCATCTGATCGCTCTCTATTTCAGGCCAATAAATGGCAGCAATTCGCTGCTAAATACGTTTCGCTCGAGAATGAACTGAAGCCATTATGGGCTCTTGTTGTACGATGGCGAAAGATGGAATTAGAATGTTGGCGTCAGGCCCTATCTGGTAATAACACTGCTACACATTTATATTCCATATTCAAATGCTTTATTGTTTGTAAGGTCGAGATCAGGCTGTATACCGACGTGCTGTACGTTTATGGCCCCATCTGATCCAGCTTATATCAACATATGATCAACATGATCCAGAGGAGGTTTTCATCGCTCTGGATCAATTCATTCATGTATGTAACATTACCATTGACATCTCTTTATCTGATATATTGTGATCTTAACAGACCGCATCGGCTGGCGAACTTCCAGTACGGCTACAGATGATGTCTTCGTTGACAGAGATCGCCCATGGTCCTGTACGGGATCTGGTCCAGAATTTGGCCGCTTTCTATACCATTGTCATGGAGCGCTCATTGAAACCGCACTTCGACCAATCCAGGAAACAGACTGAGACCGATCTCGTGAATCTGACCCGGTTCGTTATTCTATTTGACAATAATTAATGGCCTCTCTCTGATCTGTATCTGAATATGTTTGTAGAATGGTACGATGGGACTTGGCTAATTATCATGCATTACGACAATCATGCCAGAAATCTCATAATCAACTCGTTCATGCTCTTGATAAATATGATGATATATTAAATCAACCAGCTGGTCGATATCTCATCGAATATCAAGAAAGATTCCAACGACCTGATCTAATCTGGTCATGTCAAATTAAGGTCGTATGTTCAATTCGTTTCTTGTACAGTTACCTGATGTCTATACAGGATGATATGAGAGATGTGATGAAGGGTCCATCACCACAAAGAAGATTAGCTAGAAATATGCTCTATCTGATGAAGAAATCATTACCAGATCTATGTCATGTTGGTCAACATATTCGATCTGAGGCTGAACAGATACTGGAACGTGCACGTGATCTGCGTCATGGAAATGGATCCCTTCTGAGAAAGAAGAAAGCATTGTCTGATACGATGAAATTGATGAGAGAGGTTGGATTACGTCATCATCAATCTGCTATTAAATCTACTACTCATATTGGTATAACTCATTGATTTGTACAAAGTTGTATTATATGAACACAATGTTCAGATACATCATCATTAGCAGCTATATTCCGAACTACAGCCTTATCACGATATGAATCTCAATTCTTAGATCTCATCGAACTGATTCGGTCACTACGTCGTGCTGTCACATGTCATCATTCCGATCTAACTTCTATCGAAGCCCAACGTTGTCTTGGTTTACTGGTAATATATTCTGTCAATTGATTAGTGTTATACTGATTATAATTGATGCATCAGGAGCATATGTTCGCTATGATCATATCATGTAGAACTCGTCTATCAGAAATCGGTCATGAACTTGAACATATAAGTAGATGGACCAATAATATTACACAGCTACATATTAGTAGTGGAACAGGTGAGCAGCAGATTTATGCATCATGACTCGCTCAGAACTCATCATCTTCATTGCATAGATCGCATCGATCTAGATAAACTTGTCTCTGTCCAGGACCAGGTCATTCCAGCTCTGCAATACGCCACCCGTATCTATACATGTCATGATAACGGAATTGAGATGGGTGTTGATATGGATCATGTTCGTGAATGTGAACGTCTTCTAGCAGCAGTACGACGTGATCGTGATCTCTTAGAACAGATTCCTACAAATGATATCAGGTCTAAATATGATTCTGAACATGTTCATGAATGTATCCATACATTACATCTCGTACATAATCTATTACCACAATTACCTTTCTCAGCATCATTCAACAATCTGTCCAATCGTCTTCAATCATATCTGGCAGCACCTATTAGAGATCAGTCCCATCATCAGTCAGATAAAGACGCAGATGATGTGATCACTACATTGAAACTGCTGGCTGAACGTGTTCATCGATTACCAGGTCCAGGACCATCATGGACTGATACTCAGCAATATATCATGAACATGATCACATGTCATGATATCCAGCGGGTACTGGCCCATCTCCATCATACGCAATGGTCCAGTACTAGTACAGATCAGTTGACAGATATTGAGGAATGTCTTCATGTTGTGCAATATGTTCATGAAGTTCAATATGAGGATCTATATGATCTATATGCCTCTCTTATATCATTAGCAACATGTTCTGCTACTATATTGAACACCATATTTAGACAGGGATTCTGTCGTCGGGTGGATCAGTTCGTCTATAAAGATATGGGGAGGTCATAACTGATATGAATTTAGGGCGGAAGGTGATGATGAAGGTGATGAAGTCGCTGATGGTACTGGAATGGGTGAAGGTATTGGACATAATGATGTATCTGATCAATTGGATAATGAAGATCAATTATTGGGATTACAATCTGATCAACATGAACAGAGCAATGATCAGGTCTGTTGTATAATGAGCTTTTATTTAGCAATGGATCTGATTGATGCTGATCTTTATAGCCAAATGAATCTGTACAGGAAACAGAGCCTGGTATGGAGATGGAGAATGATTTTCAAGGAGATGTGCATGATGTTGATAACAATCAGGAGAAGGTATTAGAACATGATATTGTACTATGTAGTTATGCTGATCTGTATATAATAGAATGAAGGAGATGATGATAATGATGATGATGATCAGGGTCCTGAACTTGATAAACAAATGTCTGATAATAATGTTAATAATGATGAAGTTGTTGATGAACGTCTCTGGGATCATGATTTGGATCAGGAATCTGAACGTGATCAGAATCAAGATCAGGTAAATGGATCAATCAATTCATATTCTTCAACGTTTGATGATTGAATGATAGAAGAACAATACGGGTGATCCCAATGAAATTTCTGCCAAACAGGATCGTCCTGATAAATCTGATTCTGATAAGCAAGATGATAAATCCAGGTTTGTATTGCTAATCTTGATGGTATTTATCGGGATCACTGATCTTGGCTTTATAGGCCAGACAATAATACTACTAATAATGAAGAGCCTGATCCTAATAATATGGATGATAATATGGAGGAATGTGAACCTGCTCAAGAGGTAAATCAGGTCATATCTCATAACATAAATGTATAATAATATGTCTAGGAGGAGAATCCAATCAATGGTAATGAGAATCATGATAATCATGATATTAATCAGGCCGATCTGGAATTGCCCGAAAACCTCAATCTTGATGAAGCCATGGAATGTGATGGCGACGATATAGACGATGATGGTGAAGATCATGACGATATGGATGGTGGATCAGATCCCAATGCAGATCTCACTGATCATGATGATAATGTTGATGATGATACTGCTGGAGCTGATGCTCAACTTCCTCCACAACAACCTGATCTTCAACAAATGAACAATGAAGGATTTCAACCTGATTGTCAGGTGAAACCAGTTTCGCTCTTGATACTGGGTCGTACTGGACGCTAATGTGAATTATCATCAGGAACAGGTTTCTGAAATGGATGGAGATGACGTACCATTAGATGACGATGAGGAAGAGCAACATACAGGTGTGGATAATGAATTAAAGGCGTCCTGTGATGAACAACCCGAATGTGCTGATCGTCCAGCAAATTCGAACTCGGACATGAATCAGGTCAGAGCAATAATTAGATCATAATGCATCTGAGTGTTAATATGAGATTGTGTGTATTAGGATATGATGGATGATGATGATGTTAATGCTGATGGAGATCAGACTGGATCTCATCAAGTTAATGATAATAATGGACAGATCCGTCCTATTACTTCATGTATGTTTATTACATAATAGTTACAGCTATAGACATTTAATATCTATATTCAGCAGGTGCTGATGGTGATCATCAGAAACAACAACAGAAAAGACGTCCCGAATCGGAATGGAATCCGTTAAGGAGTCTGGCTGATGCTCAGGAACATTGGAAGCGCAAATGTGAAGTTCTTGAAGAATCTGCAGCTGAATTGGGTCCTGAACCAGCTGAAGATCCCAATCGTCAACTTAACGATTTAGCTCAACACGTCGTATGTTTGAACTCGTTACTAACAATGATGAATTTGTGAACACGTTTCAGAGCGATGAGATGGCTGCTGATGGAGCTGCGTTAGCTGCATCTGCAGATCCGTTCCAGGTCGATGAAGATCAGGAGCAAACGTCCCCTGAGCAGGAGACAAGCGCTCCAGATCAGGGTGAATCGGTCCCCGATCTGGAAGAGGAACCACGAGCTCCGGATGACGAACTGTCACCAGACAAGGCGCCGCTCAACAAACAGAGGAAACGGCGACCGCAACAAGATTCAGCCGTGAACGAAGCCCAAGAAGCAAACCGAAACGACGACAATGAGAATGAGGTCAGTGGCGTTCTGATGGCATCCCGATATCGCTGATAAATCTGTTGCAGATGCAGATCGGTTCAGATTCGTCATTGAATCAAATCTCGCAAGTAATACGACCCACATCAATGGGGGATGATATCGAACCTGATCGATCAGAACCTAATTCTGAATACGAGATGCGGTCTGATAAAGTAACGGGCCTATCTGAACAAGAAGAACGGCGGTGGCAGGAACTATGTTCAGCAACATCAGATTTATCATCAGCATTATGTGAACAGTTACGTATCATGTTAGAGCCTCAAATTGCTTCCAGTTTGGGTGGTGCTTTCCGCTCAGGTATTTAATACTTCATTGCCATTTAATCTCTGTATTAATAATCTGCCTATTTCCAGGTAAACGTCTCTCGATTCGTCGTGTAATCAGTTATATTGCTTCATCATATCGACATGATCGGATCTGGTTACGTCGGTGTCGTCCATCGCGCCGCTCTTATGACATCGCCATCGCTATCGATGATTCTTTGTCGATGCGGGAGACTGGTGCCGGCACAATGGCGTTGCAATCATTGACGATCTTGGCTACAGCGTTAAATCGGTTAGAAGCTGGCAACCTGTCGGTTCTGAGATTCGGCGCTGGCGTCGATCTGTTATCGAAATCTTTCACGATAACAGAGGGCGCCCGAATTACATCCAGTTTCAGCTTCTCCGAATCGGAAACATGTTTCAGCAAGGTTCTTCAAAGCGGTCTGGACTTGTTTGATCAGGCCAGACAGACATCATCGATCGAGTTGCAGCATAATCAGCTCATGTTTGTTATTTCAGACGCGCGTATCCAACAGGACCGGCCCAATATCGCCCGGCTGCTGCGTCGTGCAGCACTCAACGATCAGTTCGTTGTCCTGGTTGTCATTGATAGCGCCGATGAAGCTGCCAGCATTGTTAATATGAAATCGGTCTCGTATCCGAATGGCCGACTTCAAGTTGATGATTATCTGACTGATTTCCCATTCCCCTTCTACATTATTCTCAGGAGAACTTCAGATCTACCGGTGGTCGTTGCTGATGCATTACGGCAATGGATTGAGCTCGTACAGAGGCAATGATTCTGTTAATAAATAATCCAATAGAAATCTCTGGCTCTCATTCCCTTATATGTTAACTTGAAACAAAACAGTCATTCTGGGGCGTTCAAACGCCTCAATTCTCAACTGTTATTTAAATGTAAACTTTTATTCAATTCATACATCGCGATGAGCAATTCAAATTCAGTCCTGGTGAAGTGCGTTTCTGGGCAGGCGAGGTTTAGGAATCAAATAATACCCCCATTGGAATATTGTCCACACTTGATAACCGACAATGAGATGAATATCAATGCATGGAAGAATGCTCGGGAATCTATCCCTTAACCGTCTAAAAGCAGCACAGCACCACTCTTTGTCAAACAAGACACCACGATGTGAACAAACGGGTCGAATTGAGCATCGTTGAGATAAAATCAGGTGTTGGCTGCTCGGTGGGGATTGGGGTAACGAGATTACTTGATGAAAGTGCCAGAAAAAATGTTCAAACTTCTGTAATCAGGTGGAACGCATACGAGCCGTAACTATTACAGATGCTAGGAAGCCCAAGGATTGCCCTAAGACTATCTGAAGATACAGAACCGCCTGCAGAGAAAGATCAGAGACACCAGATAGAGTAATCCCCTCCAATCCAATCGGGTGAATTGCCCGATGGGCGATAGCTATCAGCAAACAGCTCCTGTCAGGACGGTTTCGAGAGAAAAACAAATTCAGAAGAACTTAAGACAGCTTCCGCTTTGAAAACGATCACGTACAGGTCCAACAAAACAAGTTTACACAAGTGTAGAAAGCTTACAGATCGAATGAATAATCGTTTAGTAGAGATCGAACATTGGTTTCCAAATAAATAGAGCACTGGTTACAAATTAACAATACAAACTGGAAGCGATTTCATAGAAACGCTGTGAAGGCTCAATGAGATCATGATCCCAAGCAGGGCCTAAAGTATTTCTAAGCTCTTGAATGAATTCATCAACATCCGAGACACTGATGTAAAGACGCGATGCCTATAAGATAAATGATCACGTTCATCAAATGCAAAAAATGGTCACACATACTGTTTCGTAAAAGTGATCGGCTGGATGGGTCATACCGCTTAGAGATCGAATAACAATATTCTGTTCACAGAATAAGTTCGAGTGGATAAACGGAAACGTAACCCAACCTTGTCTAAAATCATATCGATGGTATCAAACCAGAGATCCTTATTTAATCTTTCCCTTAATGCATTAGATAATGGTAACCGCTGTCGAACACGTCGTGAGACTTTTCGTGCTATTGATGAAATACCACGTCTCTTGCCATTCACAGAAGAATCTCCATCTGATATACACGAGGCGATTACATAAAGAACATGAATAGTAAACAGAAACATTTCGTACGGAGCAATTTGACATCATCAATGATACAAGGAGTAATGGGGCCTTCACCACCTGTTCCAGCTTGAACTGTATCTTCAGCCCTTTCATCACGTTGCCATGATCTAGTGTAAGTATAATTTGTTAAGAGATTTCAAGCAAGGAGAGAAATAAGCAAAACAATAAAAAAGACACGGGCTCAGATATTGAAGAGACATCAAGACATGCAAACTTACTTTTTTGTGGAATCTGGAAGCCAGCGATCGACAACATTATCGGTGACACCAATAACCCTATCCCATGTTTCTACAAATATTGATAACGATTAAACCGATTCGATAATATGATAAACGCACAAACCTGAAATTTGACCAATCGCAGAATGGATTTTGGAGCGACCAAGGCCAATCGCTCCACGAACAAATCGCCCTAAGCCCATGATAGCAGTTGCTGTTCGAGCTGTGGCATAGAAGACTCGGGATGGGTGAGTTAAACGATCATCCCAGGTATGACCCAAACGTTGTCGTAATGTAGTCACGAATTCATCACAAGTGGCATTTGGATCCAGATCGAAATAGCACGAGACTGCAGTGACGTAGAAATATTCAGCAGCAGAGGCAGATAGGATACTCTCGACATGGCTAAACCATGCTGATGACATAAAGGTTCGTTTCAATGAATCCCAGCAAGCGCGAGTATTTCGAATTGAATGATCAGCAACCTATCAGTTGAGAATTAAGAGAAAGTCATCGCATGATATTCGACCGATTACAGCAACATGACGAATGGCATCAACAATACTATCAATGCGATCATCGATCGAAGATACGATTGGGTCGGCAAGCTTCACCACAGGTTCGACAAAACGTCCAACAGATGACAATGTGTATTTAGCAACACCTTCAGATAGTAATTTAAACCCATTCTGTAATATTTATAACCAACCCACTTACTGCTTTGATTGATAAGGCCATTAGCACCACGATTTAGGGCGATGACAGTCTTGCGTATATACTGATTCCCCCTATGTTGTAGATCGAGGGATTCATCGGATTGATCAGTATCTGAGTCGGACAAATCGCAATCATGTTCAGACATTGATAACACCAGCAATGCTGTTAGTGTGATTTATTTCAGTGAGAGTAGAGAGCGAGAGAGAGAGAGTGTGTTAGATAGCAAAGATGAACAGCAAGCAGCATGTGAAGTGACGGACTAACAACCTCTCCGTATTAATATTTAACATCACTAATTCAATATCATACACTTGTTCGAGATTGACCACATTCAATCAGAACGTCAACATTCACATACTTCTCTCGTGGCTTTCCTGTTGCTTTACCTCGCCCGATCTCGCTTAAATCGATTACTTTCCACATGTTTTTGTCTATTATAATGGCTCCTCTGCTGACCAGGCTGTTCCATAGATCCTGGCGATCCGCATCTGTGGTCGATTCTGTTTTAATATCCGAGAGGATAGCAGTAACCGTTTCTTGGGCGTCTGTAATATTTGATCCAATGATACCTTGTTATGAAATCACTTATAAACTGGGATATGAGTTTGAAGCATCGCATATAATGCATACCTGATGGTCCACGTTTTATCCATCCTGCAACATACACGAATGGTACAGGTTCACCATTACTTTGTACAGCTCTTCCATAAATACTTGGAATGATTCCTAATTTGTCGTCAAAGGGTAACCCCTGTATTGGCATAGATCTACATTTTGTTAGCTCAAACCATAGAGCAAATGCTTTTGTTAATGTCACCTATATCCAACACTTCGAATAACCAGACCAGCTTTGATGACTTCAAATTCACCTGCTTCTTGTACCGCCTATCAAATATGAGAAGTATCGAAAACCCTTTCAAGAGAAACAGTACTTGATTATTAGACTCTCCAGTCAGCTTTGTACGATCAAACACGACAGCGCCCACCATATCAGGATGCTTTTCATCAGGAATAATCTCAATCGGCTTCAGATTAAATCGAAAGTAGAGACCATCTTGTGTAAAGTCTTTAACGGGTTCAGCTTTAGACAGAATCTAAATTGGGTTCAAATCATTCTTTCAAATCATCTACGAACCTCATTGTGGCTCATGCAATCAAAATCTGTACCTCCATTTTACGGCGAACTGCACGAGTATTGCATTCGGAAATAGTAGCAGGTGTCATTAAACTTGTATCTAGGGCACATTGTTCGACTATTTAGAAAGTAAATCGAATTCGGAAGGCATTCATCAACCAGATAAATACCAAACGTTTTGAAAGAAGTCATTTTCACAATTTCTCGAAGTTCTTTGTTGGTAAAGGCCGCCTACGTTGAAATCAGGGTTAAGATTCCAGAAAGGATTAACAAACCTGAGGGGCTCCACGTCTTCCTACAACAAAGACTCGTTTAATTAAACTGTTGGAGAGAGTTTCGTACGCTTCTTGAGTCATATCAGTCTTTTGAAATGCAGAATGATGACAGGAGAGGACTCGAGCTACGTCCAATGCAACGTTGCCTAAAGAACATTTACAAACAATTGAATGAATGTTGATAGACATCACCATTTCCTATAATAACAGCATCGTGGACGGCCAGGTTATATTTATCATGGGCATGATCAGGGTGCCCATTATACCAATTCACGAACGCCCTGGCGGTGATAGAATTCTTCAAATTCTCGCCGGGGATTCCCAATGACTTCTCAGAAGCTTCAATCAAGATAAGCAAAGATCGGGTTTAGAGGGAAGTATTGGCAACCTGCCCCAGAAGCAACCACTACTCCATCATATGCACAACGAAGCTCATCGATTGTGACATCTCGACCGACCTCGACATTACCGAAAAACCGGCACCGTTCGTCGTTGAGTGTTTCTTGAAAATCATTTGTTACGATTTTAGTTTCCGGATGATCTGGAGCGACACCATAACGAACCAGACCAAATGGAGTCGGTAGTCTCTCAATCCTTTACTGCATTTTTAGAAATTCGAATTTGAATCGTGACTGAAGCTGACATGTCAACAGAGATGTTAGGGCTATGTCGTAGAAGATATTTGCTCGTATAGAACGCTGATGGCCCTGAACCGACAACAGCAATATGAATGGTCCTATGAAGGCCTTGCCACGATCCATGCAGAGCATGTCTGAAGCTGACCATCATGATGACAACTCAGACGTGATCTGATCCACGCAAACCCATTGATATATAGACCTGTCTATCCAAGGGCAAATCAAGATCATACAATACGATTTCATTGCCTAATTCACATACGGAGTGATACAATTCGTGTTTATTAAATATGACTGAATGAGATATCTGTGACAAGACAATGCCTTTCATCTGGATCATGAGGGGTTATGAGGGCACTTTGCTATGAGAGAGAATCAAACAGCAACCGCTCAACTAGACCATTATCTCGCTGCTAATTATCCACATCTGTTTTCCAATCCATATTCACAGCCTTCAAGCAATCTATCCTCACAAACCTTGGTTGCCACTCCCGTCTCTTCCAATCATCAGACTGAATGCGTTACGAATCTATCGTCCGCTAATGCTTCACCATCAGAACTGCAGCATAGCAGTACTTCTCCTGTATTGAAAGATTGTCCTGAATGTTTGACACGCTCGTTGCATTCAAAGCCCTGGAAACGGCCGCTGAAGACAGCCAATGATTCCTTCGACAGGCTTTCTCATCTATCTAATTCTCCCAAAGTGACTTTAAGCGACGACGAGTGTGGCAGTTTCCTGGAAAGTGATGAAAATATCTCATTGTTTGGCAGCGATGAGGATTCCATAGATCAAACCACTTTCAAACTAAAACGCCATACCAATTATTCGCTGAGATCAGTTCCAGGAAAAAGCACAATCGAAGCAAAGGTTGAAGAGCTTCTGAGCGAATACCGAGACGGTTTGGAATCATCTTGGTTTCGGACACCTGATCAAAGCAATATTTTTGATGATGACTCCAGTGATGATGTAGACGCAAGTCAATATGCATTATCTGAGACTGAAGCCCCAGATACAATTGAAGCTGTCTGGCGACAAAGGCCATTTCGGAAGGAGACAGTTCAGAGACAGAATAAAACGTTCCATTGATCGAATATGTGAAATATGACTTCGTCAATGGTTAAACTTGAACCATAACCAAAAAGGTAAATCGATGAGGGCTGACAGGGGAATACTTGATGGAATTGGCAACTCATATACACGTTGGATGTGAAAGTCTGCGACGTTTATCGAGAAAAATACAGCAAATACTATTTGGGTTTGGAAACAGATGCCGACATAAACCTTCTTGCTGATGCCTCGAGCTCCAGTAAGATTGGATGGTCCTTGGATTGAAAGTAATTCCTTAAAATCGGAGCACATCTGTTATGGTATACGCGTGCTTGTTCAAAATCTCCAAGTTGAATATAGAGTTTCACTTAAATACTGTTAAAAAAGTATAGTTTAAAACGTTGACCATTGACAGACCTAATTGACAGGTCGTCAGAGCGACCAAAATGCTATCCTGACCATGAAGACGTTCTTCTAATTTGATTAACCGTAGCAAAGCATCTCTTGCTAGATCATATTCACTTTGGACGCTATAACATTTTGCTAAGTCAATCAAAACCTCGGCACGATAATGCAAAGCAGAGTCTAATTTTGTCAAAGTCATCAGTGCCTCCTCCTATTGAAAAATGAGCAACTGCAACCAAGAGCAAACTAGTTCTATCATTTACCTGCAACTGCCTTTGAATTCCGAATTGTCCCAATCGGCCTTCACATCTTCCTAGTTCCGCCATAGTCAACGCAGAGGGTTCACTCTCAGCCCCATGAATCGTTTGTTCTAATGCCAAGACCTACAACAAACTGATGACAGATGCTACGCTTTGACAAACTTCGAAATCGCTAACCCTCTTTAAAAACTTTTTATGACGGTGATAATCACCAAGCTCACAAGAGGCTTTACCGAATAGTTTGAGCATGGCAGAAAAAATGACGTGATTTGTTCCATAGATATTTTCGATAATCCCTAGCGACTTCTGGTAATATTCCGTCAGTATACTGGAATCGCCTGAATTCCATCAATCTGGGGTCGTGATAGCAGTATTATACGAGATACCTTGCCTGGCATGACATAATGCCAAATGTGCCAAGATAAAAGCAACGCGACGATCCTGCGCCCCATAAAGAGATTGGGCTAATGTCAATGTTTCATCAAGGTATCGCTGAGATTCTCGCAATTGGCCTAAATCTATCACCCCTCAGAGTCAGTACGAACGAAGAAACATTTGAGAGCTAACCATCTGCAACACCAGCAAGTTCCCAGAGGGTTTGCAAAACAGTAGAAGTTGTAGCCCCATAGCGTTTTCGTTTGATGTCGAGAACACGCTCCAATGTTGTCCGAGCTGACTGGAATTCTTCCGACTCCGAATATGTTCGAGCTAACATCGAAAGAGTCCAGATTAACTTGGGAGAATCTCGCTCAACTGGATCTCGATCCTACAGATTCATGTTAAGAAAAACACTAGCAGCATTGATAGGCAATGGATGTAGCCTTTCCGAATTCACACAAAGCCAAAAAAAGCCAAAAAAACCTGTATAGTTACAGCCTTTTGCAGGATTTCTTTCTCCTTCTGAAATTCACCTAAAGAATTGAATGCAGAAGCCAATGTTCTCATGACAGGGACTAGTCCAATGTCATCAGGTCCACGTAAATTGACTCGAATTGAGAGTTCACGCAAGCATGCATCACGTTGATGTTCATGGTCTCCCAGTTTTTGGTAAGCTGCTGACATCAAGGACAGTGCATCTGTCAACACTTCACAATCCTCTTTCATAGTTGAATTCTCTAATTATAGCCTTTAGTACAAAGGAAAGTCTCCTGCAAAAAAGGATTACCTAGAATGCGAGCAGCACGTTCAGAATTGGCAATCTGCTCTGGTAGTTTATCAAGCCGAGCATAAGCATGTCCTAAAGCGCTCTTAGATTATCGAACCAATCTTACATTTGACCCATCACCAAGGAAAACCAACGTCCTTGCGAGCTCTGGATGGTCTGGACCAAATTCTTCCTCGTCGATCAGTCGAGCACGTTCCAGTTCTGTTATCGCATGCGGATCGTCTCCCAGATTTAAATAGGCTTGGCCAAGTGATGTTAGGGTTCCAGACACTTTAGCATGAACTTCTCCATAGTTTAACTAAAGCATCTTCAGCAACTGAGAAGAACGTTTTGCATGAGCTGTATAAGATTGTTTGAAAAGCAAGGGAAAAGCGAAACAGGTTTCAGTTTGTACCTCTCTCAGCTTAAGGAGATTGACTAAAACATCTTTTTGCCTTTCGTAATTGCCCGATTCTTCATAAAATGAAGCAAGTTCTGCGAGCGGCTCTTCCACCGATATAGACAATTCGCCGTCAAGCAACTGCCGATCACGAACTTGAGACATAAGGCGACTTTCTTCGCGAATCTAACAGCAGTCCCATTAAATGTCTATCTGCAGAACTAAACAACACACCTGAGAGTCACTGTCTGGAGTGGCATTGAGAGCCATACCAGCAGCAACATGCTGCACATGAACAACATCGACTGATGCCTGAGCTGATGGGGCTGTCATAGGCTCCAAGACATCAGCGTCGCCGAAAGCCATACTCCCACTTGAGGGAGAGCCTCGATGATGAACAGAGATTCGATTTGGAAAATTCTGTAATAGCTGTGATTCAATTCACTAATTGATAGGTGTTAACTTGTATACCTTTAATGGTTCATATTCGTTTGAGCCACTCCTCGGCGAACCGACTCGGTTGTCCTCTTTCAAAGAACCGGAATCCGCTTTGTTCAATTTTCGACCAATTGAGTCAAATCTTCCAGAGCCGACTGACTGCGTTCGAGGTTCAACGGATGTATAAGAAGTAGTGGATTCGGTGCGGCGATGAGGCTCAAATTTTCCAGATCCAGTGGAGGTGCGAGGTGAGTCGAGCCCGAAATCCGAGCCGGTCGAGGATCCTCCCGAAATTGATTTGGCAAGCCGAGTTCCCAAAGCTATGTGAGTCGGAGGCTTCGTAGGTGGACTTGGTAGAGCCTGGAAAGAAAATAATCAGTTTTTTGTTGCCGAATCATCACAGACACTTCAGCAGGATAAGAAATGAACATTAACAAAATTAATGTTAACAAAACGGACATGAAAAAGAGCAAACTGACTCGATTTGGTCCTCTTTCATTTATGGGAGTTATACTGTTTATGTTTACAGGAGAATCATTAGATCCTTGGCGAACAGGTCGCTGATATCCTGCTCCAAGCTGAAGAGATGATCGTAAAATTGCATTACGGTTTTGTGGCTGCTGCTGCTGTTGTTGTGCTGCAGGGTAAGCCCCAGACATTAATTACTAACGGAGACTCTACCCTTAATCTTAAGGCTGTGACGAGACCAAAATCATCCCGATCAGGCAAGCGGCACGAGGCCTGAAATCTGGGATCTTCCGGATTACCAGATGGAGATTGTCCAGGTGTTGAACCTCCCTTAGGGTTCCACAATCATCCACTGACTTACTATATAATATTTGTCGTCGTCCTCAGTATGGAAGCATGAGAACACTTAAATTCATGATAAACCCAATTGAGGAGAGACACAAGTTGTAACCAAAGTGGGATTGGATTGGTTTCTTCTGGTTCGGATTGCTAGAGACAGTGCAGAGACCTTCTGCACATAGCCTGATCGTAATCATAAAAATTATGAGCTCCTACAACCGGATTCGAAACCTTTTTGCGTTGTAAAGGGATTGTAACGATAACTGAGGCTGTTAGAATCAGTGATCACAGTCCGTAGTGATCACTGATCACCTAAACATTTTCTGTTTTATTTATGACATCATCGGCTGTACAGGATCACGATTCATCACAGGTTGATTTACAATCGGATTCGTATGCGTCGAATTATCTCCATGAACTTACCCAATGCGATCTGGAACGGATTCGATGCGAGCCGGATTTGCAGCTAGCTGAACAGGCTCGGCTTAAATCTGAGATCGAGCAGCTTGCTGTATCAAATTACCGGTTGCTTGGCTTTGTTCACTACGTGGTGGAGTTTAACAAAGTCGTAATAGGCAATTCATAGACACTTCTGCTTGTTTGTCTCAATGCAGATCGGAAACAAATAAGATCTCCTCGTCTCTCGACTTGCTGCAGGATTTGGCTAATGATCTTGCCCAAAAAGTCAAATCATATTCATATGAGAATTCTACTCAGGTTACCGAAGCTGTAAGTTTGATGTCCCTCTGCTTATTTCCAGCTGAAATTCGATTCCAGACTATTCAGGCAGCTTTGAACGAATGTTATCCCCTTCTGGTAAACATATTAGATATGCCTTATATAATGGAAGCATGCATTGCTGAGAAAGCATACGACGAAGCATTAGGTACCTTCTCGCATGTATTCTATTTCAGCGCAATTGTTTATGAAATGGTCTAGATATACGCGACCATGCTAAAGCAATTACTCGGCGAAATCCAAATATAAAGGTTCTTTCAATTATTGGTGCTGCTATTGACAGGAACACGGATCTTATGCTTCAAGATTTTTTTGATATCCTAGAAAATGTTGTCGAGCTTCCAGTTTCTTTGCAAACAATTGGCCATATTAGAAGAATTGGAAGGTATATCAGTCGGTATGAACAAATACTTTAGTGTTACCTTCATGACCAGGTATTCCGAAGATGAGATTCAGACGTTATTTCTTCAAAGACGGGAAGTGTTACTCGAGTCCAAACTAACCTCGGAAACAACAAGTGACACGTCTGCGTTGTCTTCTGCAGTGAGATACCTTGATCTGATTCGTATCAATCTATTCGAAATTGTTACCCAATTCAGAGCAATGTTTTCTAAAGATGATGGTCTACTTCAATTATGGTATCGCTCAAATGTTGTATGGAATCATGCCTTATCATGTTCGGAAGGGTCTCTCACCGGTTGGAAAATATTCTGAACATGCTTCATGTCCACCTGCCGTTGATTAATAGCGGTTCTGCTATTGCAACGCTTTTAGAACAGGTTTTTTTTTAATCTCTCTACTGTGGTTGCTAACATTAGCTCGAAAGGCAATGTATTGCGGGATGTCTCTAGGAACTATTGGAATTGATTTTCGAGCGATCTTGATTCCTGTCTTTCATCAAAAAATCCTCGAACTGTTTTCGCAATTGATGGGCAATCCCTTTCACCTGTTTGTGAAGTCGTTATATACTTATCCTTGGTAGTTTGTCTAAGCATTATCCGCTGTGGTTCGTGGTTAACCATCAACAGGATTGTAAACAAAGAGTCGCTTGAAAAATCTGGTATATCGATACCTGATCAAGCTCCGATTGATCTGACGCCAGATCTTTTCTTGTTTCCTCCACTTGCTATTCTTGGTTAGCACGATTCCAGACTGTTTATTATCCAACTGATGTCTGTCCAGTAAATAGTGTATTCGAGGTATTGAATCAGATCAAAGAATGCATCTTCTTTTACGTACAATCTGATATTACAAATCAGCTTCAGGTATTCCTTTTGTTGCTTTGTGTTTCTTCTGACATAGTCTAAAAGGAGCTGTTACTAAAGTGCTCTTCACATCTATCTTGTACACCACCGGAACCTCAGCTTTCCGAGTTATGCCATGCTTTTTGTGATATTGTGCTGCCTCTGTGCGAACAGGCATTAGCGGTCATATTGTCTGTCCAAATTGTTTTGGACAAAGAGTTGATCGTAGCGCCTTTAAAATCAGCAGGACTTTATACGGTTAGAGTTGTAAGAATATCGGATATACTAAATGTCTCATGCTTTTTCAGGTAGAAGACTCTGGAGACGTATACGTTTCTGATCGTGAAGAACAGACACAATCGTTTTCTGAACCTCTCACTACGGAATCACCATAGTTTAATTTGCATCGGTTCCGATAATATTAGCATTGGACATTTTTAAACCAATTGCAAGATAACTTCTACATCAATTCTGTTTTTCTCCTGGCAAGATTCTGGCAGAAAGACCATGAGATACAGTGGGGCTAATTGACCAACGTTGTGAATTTATTTAAACGATCACGATTTGTATTAGCGAGATTGATTTGGTAATTGGCCGAAAACATGCTATGTTCTGGGGTTACAGGAGCTGCTTAGCGAACAAAATAGTACATTCGGTTTATATAAGAGGGTCCTGGCCCGGGAAATTGGACGAGATGTCAGAAATCCTGACAGAGCGTCGACCATAACATTTATGACAAAGTACCTGACCCTTTAATTACCGGTTGCACTTATCTACATTGAATACAACTGACTAAGAAGAAAAGACCAAATACAGTATACGCAATCCAAGTCAAACAACAATTAACAGCAAACTGAGTTCATAATGCACCATCGCTCCATATCATAAGGACTCCTTGTTATGTTACCTTACATGGTTCCTTCTATCTCCAAAATCATGAATCGGGGCTGGGGGGAACAAATTCCCGCAACTAGGCAACTACGGTATTGTGTGGTTTTTCACCCAATCGATAGATAAAATTCTTTCTCATCTTTTATTATCATATTCTTCTACGTTCCACCCAGGTTGAGGAAAGTGTCGTTGCCAGGACGTTCTCCACCAATCGTTCAGATCACGTTCTCTACCAGTCATTGATGGCGCACCCATCCCATACACTACCTCCCCCAAAACAAACTTAGAATGAGGAAGTGAGAAATTTGTGTCAGCACGTGATAGAAGCACCAGTAAAACCGCCCCTTGTAAAACCCTATGGGATGAAACCAAGGTTTGGAAAAAAGGTCAACTTACTAAACAGTTCGCATAGCTGATTTTGGCAATGATGCACGAATAATCGGCATAAATGGATGGTTTGGAGAATTGGATATGAAATTATCAATTGCACCAGGATAGTTACGAAGGATGTCGGATCCGGGGCACCAAGGATTCTCCATGTCTGTGAAGCCTTTCCATTTTACTAAGTACTCAATGTTAGTACTATTGGAATTCAATCTAGCATCACAAATTCGTTCAAGTTGTCGTGTTTTTGTATCATAAGCAATCTGATTTAAGATTTCTTCTGTCACATTCAATTTACTGTCACAATAAAATTGAATGCGGTCACCATGGACTTCTTGTGTCTCTTTTGTGAGAATATTCTCAACTGTAAAAACATATGATTTATGGGTATCGATAACTCTGTATGGACCATGCCAAAGAAAGTCAAGTTTACTAGTATTAGTTTTCTTTTCTGGTATAGCTACCAAGACATAATCACCAATACCAAAATTTGGGAGTGTGCTATGTTTCGATTTACAGTCCCGGTGTGACTGTCTCTCATTTTCGGTCATAGCTTGCACTTCCTTGTGCATATGTTGGAGACTCAACTGCAAACTTTCTACTGTGTCAGAGATTATTCGAGTAACAATCTCAACAGAACTTATGGCTAAAGTCTGTGGATTATAGAAAATACTGTCAAGTGGGTTGTCAGCCGGAAGCCCGGTCATGATTGTGATTGGAGCACGGCCCCCCAGTCGTCGCTGTGGACGATGGTTCAATGTGTGTTCCACCAACTTTAGGAACCAAGGCCAGTCGGCTTTATCACTTCTTAGCTCGGATATTAAGCATTTCAATAAATTTATAATTTGACGATTGACAATCTCGATTGTACCATTTGAGTAGTGAGCATAAGCTGTAACGAGATGTTGCTCAGCTCCTAATTTTTGACTCAAACGTTTCATTGTCCCAGAGACGAAGTATGATGCCTGGTCAGAAACTAATATCTTAGGGCGTCCGAAAAGGGCTCGCCATTCTAGTAAAGCATCTACAGTGACAGAAGTCGTTGGTACAATCACCGGTTTAAGTAGAACCAGTCCCGAGAAGTCATCTCGGATAACAAAGATCCATTGGAAATTTAATCTATTCTTTAATCTTGGGCCTAAATATAGGTAATCTAAATGTAAAACCTCGTTAGGTTTCAAACCATGACATGCTGCTCCCAAAGGGCGAGGAATACGAAAGCCTCTTCTCGTTGGAAGACAGTGAAGGCATGAGGAACAGACTTCATTAATATCTTGTTCCATTCCGACCCAATACACCCAACTTTTTAATAAAGATAATGCATTTTTATAAGCTAAATGACCACAATGACAACCTGCATGTGCTATAACACAGAGGCGTCGAGTAAGGTCAGTACTTTGGCAAGGAATGACTACTCGTTGATGTGATTCAACCATGAGTCCATCTGAATTCCTAGCGAATTTGCTATCTGGAAAATGGAGACGTTGCTCACGACTAATTTCAGATGTGTCTGGCCAGACTAAATTTTTACAAGGCTGAACCCGAATAGCCGAATCTATTAGTTGGGTCGGATCAGTTGAAGAAGAATCGGATGACTGTAATAGGGCTCTAACGTTAACATTGGGGCTGTCGCTAGTCATCCCGGCACCCCATCTAGATAATGAATCAGCCCAGTGATTTTCTTCACCAGGGATGTGATGAATTATATAATTAAAATCACGAAGTTCTATACCCCAACGAATTAATCGTTCGGCTGATTGTTTTGTACATTTCACAGGGTTATACATAGCGATAAGGTTCCTGTGATCTGTATAAAGATGAAACGGATTTGGCATATGTAAAAGATAAGTCAATTTTTCTAAAGTATCTTTAATTGCATATGCTTCTTTATCAATAACAGCCCAGTTCAGCTCAGAACCATTAAACCGATGACCGACAAAGCCAAGCGGTTGATGTCTTTGCATTGATACTGATTTATTGATATCTTCTGGAGGAATCTGAGTGACGACACCTGAGCTTGCATAATAGCTCGCGTCACAAAATACACACTGAATCATTTCCTCCTTGGGATAGGCTAGTTCTACAGCATGAGAAATTGCCTTTTTTATATTATTAAATGCAGAAGTATGCACATCATTCCAGCCAAATCGCTGCAAGCTAATACGACTTACTGCTCTTTTAGTTCGACGTGGTTGTAACTTCATAGCGTCTTGCAGAATATCTTGAAGACAAACTACTATTTTATTATAATCAGGGATAGAACGACTCATCCACTGAGATGCCATTAAAATCTGCTGTAGTTCGTTGGCACGTGATGGGGTAGGCATGTTAGTTAAAGCTTCAATTCGAGCTGAATCGTGACGTACCCCGGTAGGACTAATTATTAACCCAATTCTATACGTACTACAGTCCTGAGGTAAAGGCGTTAAAAGCGTGGAACGAATCAAAAGTTTGTATGAGAGATGATGATGCAGTTTTGAGAAATATTCCGTACGCAGTTTCTGATGATGGATGGCGTGAGATTTGTTCGACCTCTCTTGCAATTATATCGTCGCTGGCCCTATTCCATCGATATTAGCAACGCATCCGCTAATGCAAAATCAAACACTAACAGCCGATATCCAAGAACCACTACCTAAATTGCCCGACCTCTCTATCGCTCAGCTCCTATCAATACGACACGATGAGGCTTTTTCTAACGCTAGAAGACGTAAGAAAGGTACTTGCATCGCTTTGGTGGGTCTTGCGAATTATTTATTTACGATTTATCTCAGGGCCTAAATCAGCGGTGTCAGCTTTCGCCTATTTCAACGCAGCTAAATTAGAAGGCATTGTGAACGAATGCGGCGAAGACATGGACCCCCAAAGCATTGTTGCGGTATACTGTTTAATACTTTCGTGCGAATTCTGCCCAATCATATTGCCCAGATTGTGGCTGATCGTTGGGAGAACTTATCAGATCATGAACGTGCTATATATGATGATCTTGCTGCTAAAGATCAGTTACGTTACGAAACGCAATGTCGACCTTCCACTGCCAAAGCGTTAGAATTGGCTGCAAAAAAGGCGAAGAAAAGGTCTAGACGATCTCAACGTTTAAATGTGTTACTTAATCTGGTATCTGGTACCTAGGAAGCATCCTGGTGCACCCAAGCATCCTAAGAGTGCCTATCTATTTTTTGTGGGTGAAAATCGCGATACTATCAAATGTTAGTACAATATTTTTTTGTCACATCAAGACACCCAATGCTTTTTGCTAGGCGAAGCCACGCCTGAAGAGCGTAATTCGTTCACAGCTATCGCCAAAATTCTCGGTGAGAAATGGAAAAATTTGCCTGAGGATCAAAAAAACATGTATCAGAAAATGGCCGATGACGACAAAGTTGGCGCCTTTATCTCAATTTTATTTTTAAAGACTTAACTGTTAAATAGGAACGCTACAGGCAAGAGAAAATAGCCTTTATGCAACGACGTGCTACAATGGGTCCAGAAGATGAAGATGATCAAGCTCAATCAGTTGGAAGTGATCATAACGTAAACCCACAATTTGTACTAAAACGAATCTTAAAATCTGAACATTGTACTTAGGGAGAAGAAGAAGATCCCAATGGTGAGAATGCAACAGCCGGTAAACGGAAAAGAAAGCACCCATTAGCACCGAAACATCCTTTGAGCGCCTATCTGTTTTTTGTTGCCACACACCGAGCTGCATTAACTGCAAAATATACTGATAAGACGTTCACTGAAGTCGCCAAAATAATCGGTGGCATTCGATGCTGTTGGTATTATATGCTGTAGTAATAATGTCTTAGGCGACATTTGGCAGCAAATGACATCTCCTGAAAGAAAGAAGTACGAGATACTGGCATCTGCAGACAAGAAACGATATGAATTCGAAATGCGAGTCTGGTCCAAGAGTGCCCATAATCCTCAGAATGAGACTGAACATCAATCACAAACTGGATCGGCAGGGATGAATCCATCCACGGTTACTATTTTATCGGAATCGCCAATATTCTGTTTTAATCAAATCTGTTCCAGGAGAATGGAGGCACTATTCTTGGTAAACGTCAACGTGATCGTGAAGCTGCTGATACCATCACGTCATTGGCTGTTCATGGCGGCAGTTCCACAGATAAATCCAAGAATAACAACACTAATAACAGTGAGTTTACTGCACTGTGCTGGTGTCTCTTGTTTAACCTGGGTTTGTATAGATGCTGGTGCTCCAGTTCAGCAACCTCCGACAATGCCTCTGGCACCAGCTGCATCGGAATCGTCACCATACGATAGTCCAGCATATCGTGCATTCGTCAAATCTGAATCTGAGTACATTCTCTCTGTCGATCCAGATATCGATCCAGCAGAATTAGATGCCGCTCTTCGTCTGACATGGATGGAAATGTCGGCGCATGAAAAGCTGGCATTTGTTCTGGATGATGAGCAGAGCCCAGATGAGGCATCTGCTGGCTCAGAAAGTCGGTTGTCACTGCCTGAAGATGTGAAACAATGGACCTGCCAGCATGTCGCTACGTATGTTGCAGATCATCTTGGTTTCAAGCGGTACTATCAGGCATTTCTTCACAGTGGTTTGGACGGCAATGCATTACCTACAATCACAACCAATATCCTCAAGAAAGAGCTTGATATCATCGTTCTAAGTGATAGAAAGGCTATCAAAACCGCATTCGATGCGCTATTTAACCTACATGAATGCATCCGATCCTAATGTATTAATATCCCTATCACATATCTATACATGAACTTTACATTTATTAAGTCTTCAGTTGTTTTCGGTTAATCTGCTAATTCCTATTTATCTGTGTGATTATGAATGTGATTACGATGAGAGTAAAGTCCGTGTCAAATATCCCAACATCATCGATCATGTTAGTATCATCATCATATCAAGGGACGTCATCAGATTCAGACAATGACGAGGCGTTGCCAAAGACGGCTAAATTACCCAAAATAACAGAGAGTCTGGCTATCTCTGTATCGCATCCTGTTCCTGCTCATATAGATAGCGGACCCGTTGGATTAGTTCCTGCATCTGGTCTCATTGAATATAATGTTCCTGTTGATGCTATGTATGCACCAACCGTATGTGAATCATTGCTGAAGCATCGCTCATCTTTTTATTCTGTTTTAAGTATGGACCTGAACATCCAATGACCGGTTCTGCTGAACCTCGCTCACTTGTCTGCAACGCGGTTACAGGATTCGTCGAAGAGGTTCGTTAAACACTCAATCAGGTTGCATCGATGATGATTGTTTAGGCTCATATCAGCAACGTTCAATTTGATGATCAATACCATGCTACTTTGGGTCCAAAAGTACATTTCTATATGGGATGCAGTGCCACATTGTTAAATATTATTATAGCGGGGCCACAAGCGTAAAAAACGACAAAACAAAACAGGAACACGATCCCCATGGGATGCTGTTGATGATGAATTGCTGGTCCCTGATACACAAATTGAACATGAAGTATCCAATTGCTTGTTCGTACTTTCAGGTTGATTTATCATGATGTTAGGATATCGAAGAACCTGAAGAATACACTCCGCCTACTAAAGCTGAACTTGAAGCGGCTAGAGTTGAACGGGAAAAGAAGAAACATGAGGAAATGGACAAAGCCGGTACAATGTTTCATTATTTCCAAGGTCCTTGGTTGACTCTCAATAGAAACCTCCATTTTGCATGGTAATCAAGGAATATATGATTATCAAGGTCGAACATATATGTGGAGGCCATCGGGTGTCAAACCAAAGCCTGATCCGGTAACTATTTAACAATTCTGAATGATCTGGTTGAAGTCATTGATTTGTAGGTGTGCTATGTTCCCGAGAAAAAAGTCCATACTTACAGCGGTCATTCCAAAGGTGTCAATTGTATTCGGTTCCTTCCATATTCTGGTCATTTGCTGTTATCTGCGAGTATGGATAACAAGGTTGTCGCTGTTTAGATATTTACAATCGCGGCCATAACATTTCTCAGGTTAAACTGTGGGATGTTTACAATCAAAGACGTCCTTTGCGAACATTCTTGGGTCATTCCAAGCCTGTTCGTAAAGTGTGTTTCAATAATGCTGGTACGGGAGTCCATCAACCTATTTTAGTGGAAATGCTGATTTCTTCCAGGAGATCGGTTCTTGTCTTCTAGCTATGACAATTTTGTCAAACTGTGGGATACAGAAACTGGCCAGTGTATATCAAGGTTGATCCTTTTGTTTCGCTTTTTTGATTCTGGTTAACTTCTTCCAGGTTTACAACTGGGAAGACTCCGTTTTGTGCTGAATTCCATCCATGGAAGGATAAACAAAGCGAGTTTCTTGTTGGGCAATCAGATAAGAAGATTATCCAATGGGATGCTCGCCATAGTCAAACTATTCCCACCCAAACCTACGATGAGCATCTTGGTCCTGTTAATGCCATCTTGTTTGTGGATGAAGGAAGACGGTCCCTAATTATTTTCTTTTGTCGGTCGTTGTGCTCATCGATTCATTTCAGGTTTGTGTCCACGTCGGATGATAAGAAGATGTTGATTTGGGAGTATGGGATTCCAGTTGTTATTAAACATATTGCTGAACCTGGTATTGATTCAATTCTATGTTATCTTTAGAAATTCTTATTCTATAACAGATATGCATTCAATGCCAGTCTTAACAATGCATCCTTCCAATAACTTCTTTGTTGCCCAGTCGTTAGACAATCAGATCTTGGTTTTCTCTGTGAAAGATCGGTACCATTGTAGCCATCTGTAAAAGCTCCTGTGATATGACTAATACTGTAGGTTCAAGCTGAACCGAAGAAAGCGATTTGCTGGACATGAAGTTGCAGGTTATTCTGCCGGAATGGCTTTCTCTCCCGATGGAAGGTAATTTGTTTATATGTTGCTGCTTGCACATTTGAAAACTGTGGTTGAATTTTATCTAGGTTTTTGGCTTCTGGCGATGCATCTGGCAGGACCTTTTTCTGGGATTTCCAGACATCTCGCGTACTGTCAAAGATACAGACCCATACAGCCAACCAAATTGTTATGGATGTACAGTGGCATCCAGTTGAATCATCACGAGTAGCTACTGCATCCTGGGATGGGACAATCTGCATGTGGGATGGGCCTAAAAATAAATAATCAACTTTTCACTAATACATTAGCTGTAGCACCGAAGACGTTATGGAAACCAAAGTACAACCAGTCCATTCTGTAGACTCTTATAAATCAAAATTCACAATATATTATTTAGCATTCGTACTATCCTGATTTGAACTCCCGTTGGAACGGACGAACCAGGACAATACAGCCCTAATCTTCGCCCTCATATTGGTTATATTATCGGTGTCCTGCTGGCCATCAGAATTCCTCACAGAGCCATTCTTCATGCTATCTTTCGCTTGGACTTTCAAGAAAGACTTTGACGGGGACCTTTTTGCAGACTCAGATGGGGATGCCGAACCAGAAACTTCAGATTTAGGCGAGTCTGATTTATTGCCACGTTTTCGCTGCGACGACACTTTAGCAGGCAGTGGCGAACCAGGGGCGGAATCGTTTCTATACGAAAAGCTTTAGCGACAAAGCCATCTTAGGTTTAATTAAGTCCATAGAAATAAGATACCTATCGGAGCTTGATGAACTACTATCAGAATTGATATCAGAAGTAGTAGCAGCCTGTTCGCTACGATTATGTTCATCACATCCGTGATCGTTCGATTTCGACGAATCAACTTCCTCTTTTTGTTGCGATTTGCATTGTTGCTTTTCGTTGGATTTTGATTTGCTAGGATAGAATCAGAATCAATTGTAGCAATGATAATGGTTCGAAACCTTGCCGGCCGCGGATCATGTTTCGTTCGACGTTTCTTTTGAGATTTCAAGAATTCTCCAATGAGCTCACTATTAATATGAGATTCTGTAATTCTAGTGAATATATGTGGTAGAAGGTATTTCGAGTAACATACCGGGCTCCCATGTGTTATCTTTGCTTGTATATCCCTTCCATTTGATATAAAACTTTCGCTTTGGAGGACGTCCCCGACACCGAACTATATAATCGACCTCAAAGAAGTCTCCTTGCATGGATGCGATGACGCCAACCCAACAAGATAATGCAAGTGTTAAAAAGCAATTAGGCAACGGAATTTTAGCGCGATCTTTGTGTATGTGTGAGTGTGTTTGGTACAAAAGATCTGTAGATACTTTTTTCTGTATCTTAAAGGTTAGATCGATAATCAACAAAATATCTTTCTGCAATAAATCTCAGTTCCGAAATCAGTCGCACGTTTTGGCAGGCCTGAAAAGCAGTTCGCGGAAATAATTAGAAAATTCAGAGAAGAATCTGGATATTTGATGGTTGACCTGTTCCCGAGACAAAATCACCAACCTTCTTTACGGAAAAGATATTTATTGAGCTTAGTCGATGGATAAATGGAGTTGTGATTGTGATGACATTTAGATAGGCTTATAAATAATCGAAGATTGAGAGCAGCTGCTTAGTTGTATTCAGTTACTGAATCCACATAGAGACAGACCTGTCCGGTTGTTACTTTCAGGCTGTCTGTAGTAAATAGTAACCGCTAATCATTACCATACTCGTCCTCGTATGAGGCATGGACAATGACCATGAGCCTATCATTGTACGTCAGGCCTCATCTCATCAGAGCGATTTATTAGAGAAGCTCAATACTGACTCCTTGGATCCATGGCGTATCATATTGCATCTCGCCACAACAAGGTCTGATTCTACTCTTTCGCATGCTAGAAATTAATTTGGTTCTGTAGCCATGGTGGTGTTCGTGATTATCTAATTAATCAAATGTATGATCTGCAATCTGATCAATTCGATTTTTTCCTGCCTCAGCTCTGGTCAGTTTGTTTTTATTTCCTTTCATTTTATATAATCTGGTTTGCAGCTGTTTTTTGGTTTCATGGCCCGAATCAGATCGTGAATCTCTTGAACGCTTCATGTTATCCAAATGCTCTAAATCGCTTCATTGTGCCATGAAAATGTTCTGGCTACTTCATGCGATGGCCCCATATTGCTCTACAATGGATCATCGTGAAAGATGTACAGCCTTAGCAACAGCATGCGAGACTGTTGTTATTAATAATTGTCAACCGAAATTTCTCGCCGATTCCAAAAAGGGCTCGAAGTCTGCTCCGTTTGGCAGTGCCGAATCGTTAAGGACTGCCCGCCTCGATGCTCTACTTTCCAGGAATGCACATTTATGTGGTCGTATTGCAAACCTTACAGCAAGATTGCAATCGTCAAAACCACCACCTGATGGGCCTTTACCAAGTCCATTCCTTAGGCGATCACATTCTCAAGATTCTTTTATGCTGGCTGATGGACATCTATCTCCTCTTCATTCGCCAAACTCAGATTCGGATGATAAGTGGAAAGGGAGATCACATGATAAAGCTCAGCTTCCTCTTTCTATGTTCCAACATAGACATAGTCTTGTTAGAGGCAACCTTCATCATTTGATTTCAATCAGTTAATTTTTGTGTTTAGGCAACTTCATCACCTGCACATACAGCCAGCATGAGGGATTTCGACGTGTTCTTGGCTAAACAGCAAATGAGTGAATTTTTCACAGCTGAATTGCATTTGATTGCCGCCTTGGAGGATCTATCGAGCGATTTACTAAAGTTTGAAGGATCACATCGCAAGCTGCAACTTCAACGACAATTAACAGTGCTAAATGAGAAAGTTTGTCGTGGTCTTTATCTGCCTACTGGGCAGGCTAACGATCCTCACTACGTAATACTAAGGATACTGGCCCATGAGGTTACACCGTTAAGTTCAAGGGAAAAAGTCCCTTTCCTAATGCCAGTAGAGATTCTTTATACTGGCAAAAACTGCAGTGGTGAAGTTCACACTGATTACTTTGTCGACCATGAATCATGTCGGCGTCATCTACTTCGCTTGATGGAAAAATATCCTTCGAAGCCTTCGATACCACCGGTCCAAAATAATCCATCCTGTTTTGGATACCCATTTGGAGAGCTTCTTTCGGATCGAAAAACCAGAGTTCGTGCATCTTCACCATTCGGCCGTCTCCCTAACTGGGATCTGATGCTTATGATATTCAAGAGTGGTGATGACTGTCGTCAAGAACATTTAGCGATGCAAATGATCACTTATATTGATAACATCTTCAAGGCTGCCATGCTACCTCTAAGACTTAGGCCACTTGAAATATTGGTCTGCTCTCCTACTTCAGGTCTTCTCGAATGTGTTCCCGATTCCAAGTCGATCGACGCTTTAAAGAAAAATATCCCCGGTTTTGTTTCTTTATTATGGTTCTTTGAGAAACATTTTGGTCCTCGTGGGTCGCCAGAATTCGCCCAGGCTCAGAAGAACTTCGTTGAAAGTATGGCTGCTTATTCGTTGGTGTCGTACTTGCTTCAGATCAAAGACAGACATAATGGAAATATTCTGCTGACCAACGAGGGACATATTGTTCATATTGACTTCGGGTTTATGCTATCGAATAGCCCTGGAGGAAACATCAATTTCGAAAGAGCACCTTTCAAGCTTACTGCCGAGTTTGTTGAAGTTATGGAAGGAGAGGAAAGTGAAGCTTTCCATTACTACCGCCTACTGATGATTCGTGGATTTCTCGAACTACGTAATCATTGTGATAAGCTCTGTGCCTTAGCTGAAATCTTATTCATGGGGCCTCCACATGATTGCTTCTATGGAGGCAAGCAAGCTCTTATCGATCTTAGAGAGCGATTCCATGCTACTGATTCAGAGCAGATTGTTGTAGAGTTTGTCTACAGCTTGGTAAGCCAAAGCATAAATAACTGGAGATCAGTTCAGTATGATACCTATCAGAGGATAACTAATGGCATACTTTAAACAATGATAAATGTATAAATATCAATTCATTTCATTGTTGAAAACCGATTTGTCAAGGAAAAAATGATCTTCAAAACGCCATAATATATTGAATTCCTCCAAGACTATCATCGCTTGATTCTTGTTATCACAGAGCCAAAACAAAGACTACGATTTGTGATAGTTGATTGTTGGTATTGATTGCGGGCGCATTATGTCATGATGGAGGACGAGATCTATCATGCAGAAGTTCTCAGTCCTGCCTTGCTAGGGCGTATATTCACATATCTCACCATCTTTGAATACATCAATGTCACTAAGGTTGCCTGCTTCCATTCGGATGTACAATGGTTTTGTTCATTCCCTTGCTAGGTCTCTAAGGCGTGGGCCAAAATCGCTGCCGAAGAGACTATCCAGTGCATGACAACATTTGATGCAGCTCAGCTCTGGTACCTATTGGGGCAAATAGATCCATCTCCAATTATCACTATGATTAATCAGTTTGTGAATGTCAACAAGTATTCCTTTGCATATTGCCATCATCTCACTGATGCAAAACTTTTACAGTTGCTCGAAGCAATTCCCAACAAGGTATGGAATTACTCATTCGGGTGCTTTATTGGTGATGTTTGATCAGACTAATGTTAAATCCATTTCGCTATTTTATTGTCACAAGCTAACAGACCAGAGCACTCGGTTTATTGCCAGATCGTTTCCAAATCTGGAAGAATTAAACGTAGGGTCGCTGTACGATATAACTGATAAATCAATTCAAGCTATAGCTCAGTTCGGTAGAAACGTCAGGAAACTGTATTTGGTATGAATGTGATTATTATGACCTACTTAACGCTGATGATTGGCCTTTCTTAGGATCACAATGAGAAGTTTACGAGCGACATTCTCATTGATCTCAGTACCATGATGAATCTCAAGTTTGTCGACCTTCAGTTTACGAGGATTGAGGCGAAGTTCGTCGATGAGCATCGGGAATCATTTCCCCACGTAATAATGCTTGGTCCAGAAAGATTTCAAGGGGATCTTAGCCGGATACATCGTACCACTAGACCCGTTGTTTAATATAAATTATTGCTGGAGTCTGTACATTTTCGCTTTATTTGTTTTGGTAGTCGAGATCAGATCAGTTGATGGATTATAAAATTCTAACGATATTATACCTAAACATGTGATATCTTCAGTATTATTAGGGTTTGGGGGGTAACAGGTGATGGCGCGCTTTATGATTTCATCCCGAAAAGCTCAAATCTGATTGGTTCAATGTGATTGGCGCCGAAATTGTTCCCAGATTGGTTGAGTAAGACTGTTGTGAGATATCCGATCTGATCACTGCCTTCTTCTACATTGTTGCAACTGTCAGATCCGCTTCATATTCAGTACTAACTAAGGTCGGCAGATCGCCCAGTTTCTTACCTCGAATTTCAAACTGCTCTGCTCTTCTCTAATACTATCTTTGCCATGAGCCGCTCAGCTCTTTCTCGAATCGATCAAAATGCGATATCTATCAATCAAGTACCGCTATGCTTTATCCCTTTTTCAATTATGCTGAGTTCTATTTAGCATTCTATCAAAGAAGGCAAGCTTGGAAAGCCTGCTGTGGCTCCTGCCAATAATAACCACGAAATTGCGAAATTGAAATCAGAGCTTCTCAGGCAAGAGAAGATTGCCGAAGAGCAGAAATCGCTGATTTTTGAATTACGTAAATCGCTAATTGAAGCTGTTCGCATTCATGAGCAAGACCAGGAACAGATTCGTTCGTTAACTGAGGTTCTTGAGTCCTGTATCTCTGCTTTGTTCTTATACTAATTTGATCATTTCTACCAGGCTGTCGCTCAAATTGGACCACTTCAATCACACCTTGCCCAAATCTCTATGATGTATTCTCTTGTGCAAATGAATTAATTAATAATCTTGTGACTTTGATCATTCTTAATAGAATCAATGCTTTAATTTGCTGATTATGTCCGCTGAAACTGGGATCTCTCGAAACCGATGCACTTGTAAATTATCAAGACGAAATGGACCGAATGTGGTACGAATTAACCGATTAACAGCCAATCCAGCCCATTGAAGCACTTTCCTAACTTCACGATTCTTTCCTTCAGTCAGTGATACTTGCAACCATGAGTTACGATGTCTCTCTCGATCCATTTTAATCTCAATAGGACGATAGTTAACTCCATGTATTACAGAACCAGTTGATAGATATTGCAGTTTATCGTAATCGACCTATAATCAAATTACAACTGTAGATATCGCTTTGGAACATAGTCAAACCTCGCCGAATACTCGAGCACGATAAACCCTCTTGAAATTGTTATCTGGATGACTCAAATACGTAGCTAATGCAGGTGATGATGTTAGAAGCAGCAGTCCTTCTGTTGTAACATCTAATCTGAATCATTCATCTATCAAACTGTTTCAAGTATCAAGAGCTTGAATGTATCCTACCTGCCAACAGGAACTAATCGAGGTAAATGAAGTCGTTTAGTATCAGGGCATTTCTCAATTCTGTCAAATACTGTCTTGAGCTGAGGTTTAGGTGATACAGTGCTCACAATTTCATCATCAGATTTATGATAGATGAATAGACGGGCTCGTTTTAAAGGACGAATGTGATGATGTCCATCTAATGTGACAATAGAACCAGGTGACACACGAGTTCCCAATGAGTTCACAACACAATCATTGATAAGCACACGACCTTCTCGAACGTAGTTTTCAGCTTCTCTAATACACTTCAGTAATGGCAAAAACCAATATGAACTGTAACCTACCGGCGACTAGCGAATCCACATTGTGCAATGTATTTAGCAATACGATCACAATCAGGACCAGCTGCAGAGAATAAACGCACAGAGTATAATGAGAAATTAACAATTGGAAACCTGATCATGATTATCTGATTAGATGGAATACTGCGAGCCAGCATGGTCGCAGATTGATACAACACAGAGCCGCACGAACGAAAATTACTGTACCGTAACTCAGAAATTATTTACATACAGCCCGATTTGCCTCAGAATTGGCATTTATAATGCGATTTTCTGATGGTTGGGGCTCTCTATTAATCATTAAGAAAACTGCAATATTTGGATCCATTCAAGCTGTCTGCATCACACAAGTATAAAACTACTTTTATCTCAGAACGTTGCATATGAAAAGTTGTATGGAATAGAGTATACATATGGAGTATATGATAACAGAATCAAGTATATTGTGATAATCTCAATATTTCTATTGATTTGTTAGACCTGTATAGACGGTGTTTTCAGTGTCTGTATATGACCTCTCTCCCCCCCCCGTAATATCATACATTGATTATGAAATGATATTCTATCAGCTATATACAGACGCAATCTGATAAATAATCTATTGCTAAGCGTCCCATGACCAAGTCATCAACCATTCGATGCAGTGGAGAGTTCTTTAATCAAGAACATTGTGATACACACGTGTCATTATCGACTCGTGTTTGTGCCTATTGTGATCGATTTCAAGTTGATCGATGTCGTATTGTCCTTTGCCGATCTGCAGATACTCCATTTGCTGCCAGGAAACGTCTCATCAGGCTTGATAATGCGTCTATCACCTTGGATCTGAGATTCTTCGCTCTAGATGATGACAGTGATAATGATGGATTGCTGGTATTTAAGAACAGAGACCAAGCTGAAGTTGCTATCTCTACCTGGCCTGATAATTTGACCTTATTACCTTCATTAATGGGAGATTCAGTCGATTTTATCAAATGTCATTGGTGTAGACGTAAAGTCCATCCAACAATGTTATCAACTTGTACCAAGCCATCTTGTGTTAAGAAAGCGAATTCAAAGAAGCGACCACCTTCTGATCCAGGTGTTGCACATTCTGCTCTCAATGATGCTGAGAAACGTCGCCGACAATGGAGAATATGTCCTGAACTGATGGAAGTTCGAAGTTCTGATAGGAATGATTTCGTTCTACCTCGAGCTGTTATTCAAGCTCCTGAGCAATTATCTGCTAGTACGGTTTCGGTCAGGTTTGGAGATCACAATCTAAGAAGGTAATTCTTCCTTCTGCTTCCAATGCTGATATTCGGCTTTGTGTTTGTTACGTTTGTATTAGTGAGCTGTTCAGACCTTTATTTACTGTTAACTTTACCAGGGATTTGGATTTTATTTGTGGTCTCCAAGAGGTTGTGATATTGTCAGTGCCATGGCCAAGTGATCATAATGTTGGAAAAGATGGTATAATAACAAGTGATGTGACAGTATCAGATGGAACTGGTGTATCTGGATTATTACAATTTACATATAATATCAAGATATCATCAGAACCTGCTCCAAGTTCCGATCTAGATGAACAGATTCAACGATTGCATCTATTTGAAGATGATGATGCCCCATGTCACGTACTCTCACCATTATTTCCATCCGATGATCAACATCAAACACTAACTTCATTCGATTTCTCATGTTGAGGCGACATTCATCACAATTCACTCTAATAATATCCTTTTAATATCTATAAAGAATTTGGTTCGTTTTAGACGGGATTACTGAGATGCGAGCAAGTTGTTGTCCCAGGGTTATGGTTATCATGAAAGAATGTTCTATGGACAGAGAGAACAGGGTTCTGCGTCATGTAATAAAATCTTACTACACTATTGACTATTGGATTGGCAATGATAAAGGTGATATCGGTCATATATTAATATATTCGGAGGTGTTCCATAATAAATCAGATGAATCCTCACCATTAAATTATGAAATTATAGGATCGGTCAGTCTCGATTACATAATATATCATGTCTGATCAAGAATCACTGGAATGGGAGACTGACCCTGATGATCAAATGTCAATTTCTAGCGATGAAGAGTCCATCGATAATTCGACGATTCTACAGTAATTGCAATCTGGGCACCGATATCAAGAAATTCTTATTATTAATGTCTACAGAGGATATTGTAATGAATTAGAGATGTGCCCTGAGTTTCGTGCTGATGCAACTTATCTCTCTCATAACAATCTCATTCGAGTTCGTATTGCATTACTTCCCAAAGATGCCAATATATCTACTGGTGGAATTGCATCAATTGTTTCAGTAATGATCTAATTGTATTATTGGTAGAATATCTATCAGCTATTGGTTGTGATTTAGATCGTGTATTAGTTCTAGAGCTGTATATTGATGAATACAGATTGGGTGTGTCAACTATCTCTGTTGGCACTATAGGTTCTAATAACAATATATATTGTTCAGCAGTATAATTCAATATGAGTAATAGATGAGAAAGAATTCCAACAATTTGATAAAGAAATCCCAATTGTACATTGTGCTCTATCCAGTCCATTAATTCATCGTATTAAGCTGCGTCTTCAAGATGACTGGAAGGACATAGTCGGGTGATGAGCAATACAGCCTATAATGATATCCATTTAACTGAATTGTTTATAGAGAACGATGTCGTCAATTCACTCAAGTTACACAGATCATATCTGTATCTAAAGTCGATTATTTCTGGGCATTAACTGCATTAGCTGCATCCAGATTTGAGGTCAGCGACGCCATACTGGCCCTGTCCCGCATTGATACCACCCTTCTGCAAAAATCTTGCACTGAACAGAACACAAGTTCACATGAACTTGTGCAACAAGTTCAAGATGCTGTTCCTGGTATAAACAGAAATTCAGCATTACTTATTCTGTTATTATGTCAATGGTACGAACAATTAATGCCAAATCCTGTTGACTAATAACATTTTATTAGGGATCTGGATTTGGCTGTGCATTTAATGTCTCACTCACTTATAAAATCCATTGTTGAACGTGCAAGTAAGGCCCTAAACATCTCTGATATTACGTCAGTATCATTGTCCAATGCCAATCTATTTACTTGATGAATTTTATATTATTGATAGGACCATATCGATATTAACACCAACCAATCCTGTTGCTCGTCTTGCAGATGTATTCCTTCGTCGTATCTTAACACTAAATGAGACCTGTTATCTTTGTAATGGTCCACTTCCTATTGCAATCTTACGCCTGGGCATCTGTGATTCTCCTCTATGTAATCATCAATTTGAAGAATGTGGAATAGGTATGTTACGAATACCTCTATAGATATCATACTGTTTATTAATGGATTACATAATGTAGGATTCTCTTTAGAAGAAGAAGTGTGTCGCAGGCCAGAATTATGTGATTTATTAATCTCTATGTGTGCTAGTTCATCAAAGGTAGCAGCTGCTCATCTATTGTTTCGTTTATCGTTATATTTGATTAATGATAAGGGTGATCGATTATCCATATTCTTTCCCAAGGCACTTCAAGATCCCAAAACTGGTAATACACTATCAACTGATCAAAATGTCAAACATTCTCTCTCTCTTTATTATACGATTTGATGAATGAGAATGTAGGATGTGGCAAAGATTGGGGAAATGTTGGATAAATGTCCTGGTGTTCAACAAATGGCAGATCTTGCTAAACAAGGCACTTTGATCAAACATCTTCGACAATGTCATCCAATGTTGCCATCATTATTACGATGGTATAACAGAATATCAATGTGATTATAATCTATGGTAACAAGTGTGATAACAGGATCATTGCATCAAATCGAAGTCATATTCGACTTTTAGATAAATCAGACCATGTTAATGGTATTACTGCTTGTTATCAGGTAAAGAGATTCATCTTGAAGACCTTCTTGTCTATACTGAATCTGTGTCTTAGTTTGTTCTCTTAACTTCATCGCCCAAGAAGGAGTCCCTATTCAGATTGCAAGTCGCTAAGGCAAGTCGTGAACGTCCTGTTGAATATGCTTTCCATGGATCTCCTCAAGGCAATTGGCATTCAATTGTCAGACAAGGTTTGTTATGATATCATGTATATGAGATATACTGAATTAATAACAGGTCTATTGAATATGAGTGGAACTAAACATATGTTAAATGGAGCAGCATATGGATCTGGGATATATATGGCACCAAAGTACAATATTTATTACTTGATTATCATGTCGATATCCCAATGATTATGTATTTAGTCTGCAGACATCGTTGGGGTATAGTCGAGGATATTGTAGGAGTAGCCAGTTAGCATGGAATAATTCCATTTTTGGTCATGATTGGAATGCTGTTGCTTTATGTGAAGTTGCTAATACGACATGTTTAAAGAAACCCAATCCATATTGGTCTGTATTATGTATTATATGATTATAGATTTAATGATTAATATTATCAGGGTTGTATCTGATGAAGATATGGTAGTAACTCGATATCTGTTTATATTCACATCACATGAAGCAATTCAGCAGAGAGATATCGACTCGCGCTCCCAGTTTAACAGTGATCTGACCGCTAGATTTCGAAATCTTTCAAAGGGATCGTTGGCAGTCTAGCTCGATCGTATTATCCTCTGTTGCCGAAATAACATTGACTTCAATTAGATGTATTTTCAGTTGTAAATCACAATCCATGCTTAGCCTCATTAAAGGCATCGACCTCAGCAAGCAGTTCTTTACGTTTAACTTTAGATTGGTATCTCGCCTCAGAAGCCAGCCTTTTCTCTTCTTCAACCTTCCGGCGCTGAATGGCAGCTCGAGTGATTTGTGCAAGACCACCCTGGTCTAGAAATGGCTCAACCTAGAAGGATGATATTCAGAAAGCGGAAATCCGAGAATGCGAATATTTTACAGATGCCCAGGTCTTCTTTAGATGTGGATGATATGTAAATTGAACTTGACCATCAATATCTGCATATATGGTGTGATCACGACCAAGGGATGTTCCTGTTCCTGATCTCCACTTAGTTCCACGTTGACGAGCTCTATCACAATTAATATATCCAACTATACGATCAATGCACGATGTTCTTACATAATTTGACCAGCAAATACAGATTGACCTCCAGATTTCTTGAGTCCTAGACGCTGACCGGGGGAATCTCGCCCATTCTTAGTGGACCCAGCAGCTTTTTTGCTTGCCCATCGAACAAATTCGATATGAGGTGTAAAGAAGCGAGATATAAGAAGACTTGACATTAAGGATTGTGTAATACAAGATATGGATTAAATGATAGAAATGACGCACATTAATATCATTCTTAACAACACTAACAGCAACTTTTATTTATTATTACAAATACAATCAAACACGACCACAACATCAAATCTCCTTCAACTAGAATCCAATATAAAATGCCAATAGTGAATATGATCTCGATCGTCGTGGTTACTGTAAACCTAACGATATTGGCTGCTGAGTAAGAATTTGAATATTGAAATATTCGATATCATCTCAAAGAGATCCCCACTGACGTCTCTCAAAAAATGAGTATTGTGCTACATTGTTATAATAGATAGTTGATGTATTATATGTAATATTGTATACACGAATATATAGTACATGATGTATGGAGATAATTCACAGATATATCAAGTGAATTAGTGCTAATGGCGCAATCATCATGACCAAGAAATCAGCAGGGCGACGTCGTCACAAGCTCCATGATCAGCATTATGATCAGTTTGTTGAGCAGTTAAAAGCCCAAGGTTTGGTCATCCAGCCGATTGCTGCCGATGGCGATTGTATGTTTGCTGCTATCGCTGACCAACTCAATCTGATTCAAAACACAAAGAAGTATGTTAAAGCTGAAATTAGAGAAGAGACTGTCAATTATATCTTAAAGAATAGCAACGAACTTAGTGCATTTCTGGTCGATGAGACAGTTGAGAATTATTGCTGTGGTATGAGAAAGCAAGGTCGTTGGGGAGGTCATATTGAATTACAAGCTGCTGTTCATGTATATCAATGTAATATTGTTATATATCAATTTGATAGAGCAAGATTTATATTAAGACATCCAGATGCAGGAATCACTGATGCTATACATCTATCATATCATGATGGAGAACATTATTCCAGTTGTAGATCTATCTCAGGACACCATCAACCACTTCCCCAGGATCTCAAACCTCATCAATATAAACAGATCCATGATCGATCTCATTATGTTCAATCAAATCGTGATTCTGTTCGAGATAACAGTTATGCGAGCGACGATGACGATCAAGACAGTATTGATGCAGGATCCAAAGTTGATAAGAAATCCCAAAAAGATGGAGCAGGAAAGAAGAAAGAAAAGGGACGTAGAATGACAAAGAAAGAAATAAAACTACTGAAGAAACAAGAGAAGATACGATTAAAAAATGGATCAGATAAGAACATTAATGGAGAATGTCAAGATAAGAATATATCAGATATTGTTCAACGTCTTGGTACTGTTCTAATATAAATCAATATGAAATGAATCTGATCATATCTATGTGTAGAGTAATACATTGAAATAATTAGAAATTTGATGATATAGGTGATGTGATACAATAGCAAGCTGGGGATGTTCCAGCAATTAGATAAAGCTTCTTCATATAAACTAATGCATTGATTAGATGAGATTTCTCACCACATTCATTCAGAGTGATGAATCTCTGACCAACAGTCTGTTTCTGTTCTTGTCTATGATATTGCTAACAAATGATTCAGCATGCTTATCATATCATTAAATCTGTTTTCGTATTACCTCACATTCTATGGCTTCTTGAGATGTTAATGATGATCTTGGCTTGGATAGAAGCAGATACTTGTTACGAAATAATTGTCGAATCTCTTGGTAGTATTGATCAATATCAGATAGGTTAATATTACGACGATATTCGCCAGGTAATGTTTCTAATTGTTGTTCTGTAATTAGATGATTGAAAGCAGAACTCATTAGAGCAGATTTAATCTGCTCTAACTGCTTGATGTGAATTTCTTGCTGCCCAATAGCATCAGATAAATGATCAACATCGCCTTGTGTCTCATTAAGCACAGATTGTAGCTGATTGATTTGTTGCTGATTATACTGATGTGTAGATGTAGCACGACATGATATCAGTATTTGTAATTGATTTAATCTCTCATCAATAGCTTGATGAACATCATGTAGACTATCAGTTGACATTGTTGGGGTCCAGATCTGTCAACAGTTGACCTGTTGTTTTGTGGATTTCAACTGCAATGAGTGATATGGATATGACCCTTAACAAATCCTGATTACTATTGATATATATAACTGTGTATATAATAATCAGTATAATAATCTGATATTAATAGATGGATATTATTAGTCCGAACTAATTCTATTTCGATTATTGATCTGATCATGTCTAAGAGCAAATCTATCAATGAAGATCACATTGTAGAGCTTCAAATAGAGACTACTGATAACGATCAGGAGATCCCATTACCAACATATGTCATGATATTATGTGCATCTATTCTATGTGTATTACTATTTCAGTCAATAACACCAGCAGAGAGCTATCTACATGAATATCTGCAAACATACAAACATATAGCTAAGGGGGAGATGCATCATAATGGTGATTATTATCACAATATATCATATATCTAATTACTAACATGTATTATGTATATAGTTTGGCCTATGTATACATATGCACATTTTGGTGCATTATTACCTATAACAATTGCTGCTGAAAGATATATACATTATCCACCTGTTGTTATATTCTGTAAGATTTTCTATTCGAGTTCATACTCAACTGAGCTGTATATGCAGCTATTTTATTGAGAATGACATCAAGCTTTATCCATGAGATGACCCCAGAGATGCATCTTTGGCCACATCAATTATCATTAGGATTATTTGGTATTGCTTGTGCTGGCAAAGTTGCTTTTCGCTCATTTGCATATTCTGTACTTCCTACACGAGTTTATTTTGCAATGGTATGATATGTTGGAGATCTACTTGTCATTATATGAACGAATCTCATGTTTTAGACGAGTTATATGAGAGGATTTAATTCAGCTGGACATGTAATTGGTGGACTTATTGGATGGATATTAAAGAGATCGTCAGCTCAATGGTCAATATTCTTTCGAATTCAACAAATATGTCTAGTAATAGCATTAGTATCATTCTGTATTGGATTATATATATCATGGATATCATCAGTTCAGAATCAGAAAATATCAAATACTACCACTTCATCAATATTATATCATGATCAACTTCAATCTATTCCTCAAATATTCACATTAATTCGATCTCTCTATTCGTCTCCCAGCTTGGTTTTATATTCGGTTTGGATTATTATTGCTGGTGCTGCCTTTGAAGTTATCATGATGAATGCAACGACCTTATTCCATAGTATTGATGAAACAGCTAAAGAGAATGGACTTGTCTTTGGAGCTGGAAAGCTCATAGCTTCTGTACTTACAATATGTTTGAGTAAATACTCAGATATGCTGGTATATGCTGCTACCTGTTTCATTGATTTATTTATTAACAATGGTTTTTAGGAAAGGAATGGATTCGTTATTGTAATGACAATGTCTTGGATAACATCTGCTGCTGTACTGACATCATATCTTTCTACTTGGATTATATCTGCTTATATATCATTTATATTCATATGTATATCATATGATATAAGTTTCTGTATATCTATGACATTAATTGCTTCAAGGTAACAATGTGATTGAAGAGTTATGCATATTGTGTTATATCAACTCATATATGTATAATAGTGTTCCAACATCAGTTCGTGGAATTGTTATATTTTGTAATACTGCTGTCTCATTAGCTATACAATCTGCCATTCAAGGATGTCTACGTCTATTGTATCTTGATGTTTTCAATTATTATCTAGCTTTAACCATCATCTTCATTGTCATCAGTGTTTCTCTTCATATTGGTCAATCTGGAATTAGACATTGTTCGACATCGTCAAATCAGTAATAAACACACAGCAGTTTGGTTGTTGTATATAATGGGACATATGTCAGGTTAGTAAATATTTTCGATCAGTTCATTGAATGATCTATTACTGGATGATGTTTATAGACAGAGATATGATTGATTTCCAGACCATGAAATATAGTTCTGGAATTGGGTATAATGCATCATGCATGCATGTACGATGGGTTATTTATTAATTGTAATTTATTGCATAATATACAAGTACAATACCTTTAGATATTTCTAAGATAATATAAACCATATGTAAGAGTTTTACATCAGGTTTAGCTTTATCAGCAACATTCTTCTGGAGTTGCACATAACATTTACTCTCCAATGTAGATAAACCTAAATAACTCGATTATCAATGATCAAAGATGTGATGTACTATTGAGTTGATAACCATATTCGTATTGGATTGCTGTAAGGCTTCTACTATAAGGAACTGAGAACGAAGTTGAAGGTTTGGGGTGGCAATCAGTAATTGATATAATAACTGAATAGTGATCAAACTTAATATAATGACATGATCATATTTCTGAATATGAATTAGAGTCTGGTATGATGTATTCAATAACAATGACACACATTACGAAGATAAATGCCAAACCAAATTGATAAGGCTAGGCCAATTTCAGCACAATTTAAACCCTCAAATACAAACCTGCCAACATCCCAGCCAATATATTTCGGAAGGAATGGAGCCTGGAATTTCAACCAGCTCTGAAATACACAATCATCAAAAGACAAGATAAACAACCAGATGGAATACCTCAACAAATGAAATCGCAAGAATCATGCCAACCCATATAAAAGCGATATTCGGTAGAGATTTCGTGAAAATATTGATGATGAGTCCAACAGACCCAGTCAATGTAATTAAGGCCATGCTATGTTTATTCGACAGAGCTCGATTGAGTGACATTGTCGAACAACCGATGATTTGGTTCTGCTGATGGCCCTTTATCCCTGAGGCAATAAGAAGGAATCATATTCCCTCTACGGAGTTCGCAACTTTTCTTCAGAAAATCAGAAACGCTCATGTCATGGACTCATGATCGGATGATCCGTTCTGACATCCTTCAGTGACGTTACACAAAATATCCGGTATTTAGGGGTGGCAACGAATCAATCACAACCGGGTGCAAACCGATTGAAACCGGTTCGATCAGTTTCAGTGTTTTGCTAAACCGAGTCAATCCGGTTTGAACCGGTTTTGACAGAACTCACCAGAATGTTTTCCTTGAAACGCAAAATTTTATATCAATAATACATCTAACAATTGCGCGCAATGTTGCGAATTTCGGAGTTACGGTCTTTCTAGCTCAGATACAGTATTCAAAAGTTTCTAATAAGGCCCTGGGGAATTTTGTCAGGGTCCAGGGTCTTAGAGCAGACCCACCGCGGCGGCTATTTTCCCGCAGTTTTTGAAACTGCCGGCATTTCCATCGCGCAGGTGGCGCGGAACCGATATCGCTGCCGGCCAAATGAAGAGCGCGGCCTGAAACAGGTTGCGCGGAGGCCTCGCACGCAGTCCGTACTGCCGTTTTTGGAGAGTAGTTTCCTTCTGGGATCTGTCGTCACTGTAATTTCAATGGAGGTCAATGCTGCAGCAAATGGCTTTGCTGGCCCAGACTCTGCCCCAAAACGGACATCTCGTGGCCCCGGTTTCAAACCGAATGAGTCCTTGGCGTTGGTTAGTGCCTGGAAGGTTATTACGATGGATCCGATTAGCGGCGCTGACCAAGCAGGATCCACGTTTTGGCAGCGGGTATGCACCCAATATAACGAAGAGATGGCCGGCGAGCTCACGATTGAGCGAACGGCGAATTCTCTGGAGAGCCATTGGGGAGTACTTGCCAGAAACGTTCAGAAAGTCGCAGGGATTTTGAACCAGCTCTTGAATAATTTGAGATCAGGCGAAAATGAGCAGAGCGCAATTGAAGAGGCAACGAAACGGTTCTTTATTGCCACCAAAAAACAGTTTAAGTATATGGAGGCCTTCTGAAATTATGCCCGAAGTTCTCTCTTTTTGAAAAAACGTCTGGTTATCCAAAGCCAATGTCGAGGCAGGAGGACCCGAAGGTGATGGCCCGTTCAAGACACCTGATCGTCCTATTGGACAGGCGGCTGCTAAGAAACGGCGCAGAGAAGGGTCTCCTCAGATTGAGGAATCGTTTGCTGAACGAGGCAAACGCATTATGGAGGCAGCTGAGAAGATGGCGGGTGCTGCCGAAGAGCGACGAAGGCTGGCTGAGGGACGGAACATGCTTATGTTCTTTGAGCAGGATCCACAGTCCGCGGAATCCACAGAGTTTTTCCAGCTCCGGCAGCAACATCTGAGCAAGCTCAAAGAAACAATGGGGTGTAATACTCAGGGACAGTTTATACATTGAATCAATCGTCCTCGCTGTGTTCACCTGCGGATGTCCAGATGTGCTCGATCAGATCCAACTGTAGTTGAGTATATTTCCGGGTGCACTGTAACTGGACAATCTTTGAGCGCTGAGCAACCCAGTCGTTTGGAAGTGAGATGCGCGGCCTGATGATCGGAGCGACGTACTCCTCATCGTCGAACAAATACTTGTTAGACAGATAGCGATCACGTTCATTCTCAACCACCATGTTGTGGATGATAATGCAGGCGATGATTACAGAGCGCATCTCGTCACTGTTCCAGAGTTTGCAAGGAGTATCGAGTATGCGGAATCTAGCCTGTAAAACTCCAAACGCACGTTCGACATCCTTACGTACGTCTTCTTGCCTCTTAGCGAACACACGATCCTTAGCTCGAACAGGATTGGAAATAGTTTTCATGAATCCTGCCCAATCGGGATAGATGCCATCCGCCAGGTAATAAGGCGTATGGTATTGTGTGTTGTTCACTTCGAATGAAACATCTGGCAAAGTTCCATCAACGAATGCCTGAAAAACGCTTGACTTGTCCAGTACATTGATATCGTTGCATGATCCTGGAATACCAAAAAAAGCGTGCCATATCCGCATCTCTCCCGATGCGACGGCTTTTAAAATGACTGTAGGGTATCCATAACGGCTTCGATACTGTCCCTGCCACGCTTTAGGGTAGTTTTTCCATGCCCAATGCAATCCTCGAGCAGCATTCATCTTGAATATTCGCTCCATATCCTCTGAAGTTGGTGATCTCAAATATTGTTCCCCAAAAACTGCAATCACTCCCGAACAAAAACGCTTTAAACTCTCCAAAGCCACCGTTTCCGACAATTCAAGGTTTTCCTCAAGGGAATCTGCTGGCGTGGCGTAAGCTAACAAGCGAATTGCTGCAGTTACTTTGAGATAGCTAGAGATTCCCAATTTTCCCAATGCATCGGGTTTTTGTACAAAATACTGGTCATGGAGAAGCAGCGCATCGTGAATCCGGATGAACAGATCCTTGCACATTCGGAAACGACGTCGAAAATCTGCTTCAGGATACAATGGATTTTGGGCGAAATAATTTTTCCATAAACTTTCATGAGCTTGCTCGCGATTTCTAAGAATATTGCCATCCTTTCCTGGCAATGAACCGCCTCGGGGACCAGCAACTGGACCCTGTAAACGGAATTCATCCTCCAATTGTTGGTATTGGAATAGAAGCACCGAGAACTGCTCTATGTCTTCGTCAGAGGACGAGTCAATGACTCTCATTGTACGATAAAGGAATAGAAATCCAAAATGGCAGCCTCCGCGCTGGCACCCCCACGCACACAGGCTGCCTTTTTTCTGCGCGCAGCCCTTTTCGCAGCAAAAGTAGCAGCCGGGATAGTCACCGCGGTGGGTCTGCTCTTATAATGCTATAAATGACTTGGCCTGTGTACGGCAGAAACAGGCAGGATTCAAGAAAAGTATGGAGCCTGTACTTAGTAATTCAGAGACTGAGGTTATCCAAAGCAGTATTGATAAAGCTATGGAAAGAGCAAGTCATTCTGGTTTAGATAAACAGTGGATTTCTAAGTTAAAAACATTACTCTATAAGTACACTGATGTATTTAGGGTTAAAACGGGAGCAGATTTTCCAGCCAAAGTTACTCCATTTAAAGCAAGTCTTAAACCGAATGCTAAACCATATAAATGCAAACCTAGGAAGTATAGTCAGGAGCAAAGTCAATTTCTTAAAAATTTTACGGATGACTTAGTTGCCAATGGTTTGATTTATGAGAATCTCAATTCTGAGTGGGCTTTGTAAGATTACCACCTGTGACGGGGAGCGGCCTCCTCTTGTTGGTTGCGCCACCTCCAACTGTTGACGACTTGACGGTCGTACCCGACATATACGATGCGATTGACTACCTTTCCTACAGTCAAAGCGACCTATTTGAAGTCTGTCATAGACAGACGAAAAGATCTGGAAATAAAGACCTATTTTTATTCGGGAAAATTTAAATTGACCTACCGTCGCGGACATCTTATCTGTCATAAACCGACCGGGATGGTGCAAATTGAATCCAAAAGTGCGTGCCCAAAAAATCATTTTGCGTGAGTGCGCATTAAATTTGCGATCGCAAAATCCCAGTTTTTTATCTATTTGCTCTCTCTATATCACCACAACGGATTCGTTCGGTGACTTTTGAACTTGCGGACAGCACGCTCCATCTCTTTGACTGTTAAACTCTGCATTTTCTCCCCAATGATCCATAAATCAAAGTTATGAACAGTTAAGCAAACAAATATCATTATGCCAAAAATTTCCAACCTAAAGCATTTTCGAGCAAATCGGCGAATCAGGATAATGGAAACAGAAGATAAAGCAAAGGGTAATTTTTGACCAAACCGTTAAAAGAATAATTGCAATGCAAACGTGTGTAGAGTTTAACAGCACCCCAAAACATTGCAATGAAATCAAATTCGCAATAATAGCAGCTAAGCCGCCTTCTGATCCTAAATC
>RBZT01000547.1:0-17995 GCA_003693705.1 Polymyxa betae
CAAGGCAAGGAATCTACCTATTCTGCAAGAAGAGGGGAGGCGGTAGCGTTATGGTACGCAATCAAGCGCTGGCGCCAGTACCTCGAAGGCCTGCATTTCAAGGTCGTCTCCGATCACCTTTCGCTCGCTTTCCTGAGAAAACCACAAGACGATGCTAAGTTACAGCGTGTCGTAAACGAGCTGGAACATTTCACCTTCGACGTCGTCTACAAAGAAGGCCCACGCCATGTTGACGCCGACGCCTTATCTCGTTGCCACCCGGAACCCTGCTGCCGTGACCACTCCGACATCGTAGACGACGAGCAGCACCTATTCGACGACATCCTTGTCCTGAACCTGAACCCGAACTCGGAGATCCCTACCGAGATTGACTTAAAGCAGCTCACCATGGCGCAAAACGACGACACGAACCTGCGGAAGGTCCCCAGAGCCCAGTCCGACGAACACGGTCTACTGCGGCGGAGATGTCCCCGATCAGGCCACGTACAGACCCTCATCCCGACACAATTCCGAAATCAGTATATCCAGATGGCACACAGCACACGACCGGGCGCCCATTTTGGACAAAATAGGACCTTACAGCTGCTGTCGAAGTTCGCGTACTGGCCCGGTATGACCTCTGAACGAAAGTTCGTTAACTATTGTTTAAAGTGTCAGAAAGCAAAAATTATCAAACCTGATCGAGCAGGAATGATGATCACAAGGACTCCAAACTTCTAGCCCGCATGGAGCTACATCCACATCGATCACTTCGGACCCCTTAACCGATCAAGGCGCGGTAACTACAGGTACATTCTGACCGCCGTCTGCGTCACATCAAGGTCCGTCCGTTTCATCCCGGTGAAAGACAAGGGCGCCCATGAAGCTGCCTCTGTCCTCCTCGACCTATTCACACAGGAGTCATTCCCGCTCCGGATAACCAGCGACCGCGCCCAGTCATTTCGGTCCCACCTTTTCGATGCACTCTCTACGGACATCGGCATGAAGCTAGTGACAACAGTAGCGCACCGCCCGAAAGGCAACGCCCTCGCGGAACGTCCGCATGCCTTTTTGCGCACCGCACTGACCTCGCTCTGCAATACAGATAAGACCGATAGGAACGAGCTCACAGGCCTAATCTCGCTTTCTTACCGTTCTTGCGTCCACCCTGCTCTGGGAGAAACGCCGTTCTTCCTAGAACGCGGCCGAAATCCACGCATGCCCCAGGAGTTGCTCGTTCCGCCAGCCAAAACGTTGACTGAGCCCTAGGACATCCGAGAATGGCGCGGGAAGATGGTCCAGCGTTTACAACGAGCTCGAGAACTCGCCGTTGCTGAAGACGCCAAGACGATCCAATACAATGCAGAAAGATACAACGAAGGCCGACACGAAGTGAGATTTCGGCAAGGACAGCTCGTCTTAATTTACCGAATACCGCCCGAGAGCCAGAATCTCGACCCAACACGCCGCACCCGCAAGCTCACGCCGCACGGTTCCGGCCCGTGGAGGGTACTTGAGCAGCTCCCGAACAACAATTACCGCCCACAACACATCCGTTCAGGCCAAGAAGACACATTCAACGTGGATACTATGGTCCTTTTGCAAGGTCCCGCTAACGACCAACCCGGAGATGACATCAGCCGCGACGACCGCGACCGCCACTCCGACGACGAGATCGACTTTGCCGACCCCCACGACAGCGCCTCCGACTCCGGCTCCGAGTACGACGACAGCGACGACGAGCTCAACGACCTCAACTCGGACGACGACGAAGGTATCAATAACAGAGGTGGCCGCGCACTTCTTCCACCAAGTGCGTCTCCAAAGTGTCGAGCGCAGCCTATCTCAGCGCAGCCCGCCGGTCGTACCGGCCCACGACTCCTTCGCCCCGTTCCCGACCGCCTCTCCCGAGCTGCCGCCCGGCGGCCGGAACGAGCGTCATCTTCCGACGGAAACTAACCCGACAAAGTCAAGACCCGGAACCAGCTCCCGATCCCGAACTCCAACTACAACCCCCGATTATTTTAGAATCGGTTTGTTTTATATAAACACCCGATTTCTTGAGTTAGTCGCCTTTGAGATCGCGCGACAGGTGCAATTTCAGGGTTTAGCTGTGATGAAATGTTTCCGGATTTTTTGTATGTTTTTGTAGTCCCAAAGAATTGGACATTTACTCGGTGGCCGGGCCGGCGTTGTTAAAACGTCTTGGAGATATTCATATCGCATCGATTGATCAACGATCCGACCACTATACCTGTCAATACATTGACAAACCATCAAGACGGGGTATTCGGGAGGCTGCTCCTGATCTTATTGATATCGCAGAGTGTCTGTCTGTAAGGTCAGCTACAAACTTCTTTCATTTCAGAAACTCTCCTTTAAATCCGTCAGCGTTGATCCATTCGTGATGTACGGCCAAAGCCCTCAACAATGTTCTATTAAAAAAGCCTCCATAATTCATTTATTAGAAACAGCATCCGAAACGGGTATTTACCCGGATCATGTCCTTAATATTATGTTCCGTGAGGCTCTTGGTGCTCTTCTTGCTATTTCCAAAAGTTCTGCTAAGAAAGTCTATCCACTTATTCTTCAGCATCGACTCCTTCAACACGCGGATTTCCATATGGACATTATGAAATCGATTTCTTCCTTTAACAATGAGGAACGAGTGTTCTGTCTGGGGCCTTTCATCTGTTTCCTTCGCTTTGGAATGAGAATGAAAAAACGATCCTGTCGGTGTGCTGCTTAAACATCTGCTGGCGGGTTTACCAACAAATCAACAAGAGATGATTTGGCGAAACTTCAATGAAGAGGAACAGATTTTTGAAGAGAACCTCTCAAGATACACCTGTAGCGCTATTTCAAACAACATTTTTCCACTGTCTGACTTTCTTATCAGCTTCCGTTGTAATGTTACAACGATTTGAATTTACAGAGAATAACCTCGAAATTTTCGGGGTTTTTTCACACATTTCTTTCCATCATCTATGCTGTTTTTGATTGGATTTTCAAAATCTAAAAATTGACAAAAAAACAGTTCTGAAAGATCGAGTTTGGCTGTTGTCTTCGCTGTTTATGGCTGAATGTGTTTTGTTTAGGTAAAAACCTTGCAAGAAGAGACTGTTCAATTTGCCTTGAAAAAATGGTTCCATCGAAGTGCGAACCCTTTCAGGTTGGTTTTATCTTTGATCCTTCTGTCTAGAGCGAAAAATTTGCATTTTAGGATGTCACATAGCACAGTCTCTTCCATCTCGAGTGCGGTCATCAATTCTTGCATCTACGCTGCGCCCAAATCTTAAAAAAACAAGCAGCTTGTTACTTGCCCCCTGTGCAGAGAAGATATCCCATCTATAGTGATTTAAATCGATAAAGACCAGTTGCGATTGTAGTTGATTTCTGCAGAATCATTGATGTAGTTCATGGCCGCGATATTCCCATGCATCGGGACCTGTGCAGATGCGAGAACCACATCTGCAAGTTTCAATCGAGGGCAATGATGTATACAGCTGTGACGAACGATATTTGAATCGTTGGATAGGCGGTAGAATATAGCATTAGCGCGGTGTCGTGATGTGAAATCCTCAAAATCTTCAAATGAAACTTAGGCTGCTGAAAGTAAGATCGAAGATATAATGAACCTGAACGATGTCTTCAGAAGTAACATATTCCTTCAAGACAAAAGTGTAACCTCTTTACTCATGGTTCTATTCCTATATGAATCTCATTCTGAAAATCATACATGATTCAAAGAATGTTGGGCCATTTCTCCGTTCTCGGCTGTTCACAGAGTTTTAAAATGAGGGCTGCTGTCCGATAATCACAGAACAGTGGTGATCGCTCGCTTCGCTGACTGAAGTTCCCGAACTTCCTGAGCTGACCTGATGAGCTCTGTGCATTGTCTGGCCACTGGTTCGTATCAGCTCTCCTGTTTCCGTGTCTATCAGATTAGCGGTCAATGAAGAGGTCTCTGTCATTATGATCACCTCCTGCATCATAAGTTGCTCAAGGATACTACAATCTTAATAAGAAATCCCGTCATAACATCTCTGACAGCGCATTATTAATAAGAAATCCCGTCATAACATCTCTGACAACGCATTACTGTATTAACAAATTTTTCAATGACGGCTCTAACTAACTCGAAATGCTGGTAATTTTTTCCAAGTGACGCAACTTTTGTGGATTGATCATTGGAATTGGTCCACAGAAGGACATTTCCGATAGTCGGCTTCAGGAGGCCGCATTTGCCACGGACCGCAACTTTCATCAATTAATCTTTCCACCTTGAAAGGGATTAGTCACGGAACGCAAATTTTGTATCGTCGATTTGACTATCTGAGGCATCTCTGTGAGTCTTCTCTGTTCTCGTCTCTTCACTTGAGTTTTGTTATGAGCGTCGCCGTCCGAGAATCACAACACATTGCTGATCGCTCGCTCCGCTTGTTGATGAAGTCGTAATACTTTTCGAACATGCCTGGAGATTCATTCCGAGTCCGTGTAAGTAAGAGCGAAACGAGCTCGAATGAGGCAGGAGGATGCAGCGCAAGCAAGATCGCGCCAAACTGAGCATCATGAGAGAGCTGGACTGTTCCAGCAAGTTCTCGATCAGGTCCGTGGGAGGTTGCGAGCCCGTTGTAAGTTTCGAATCGATCATGCTTTTCAGCCACTTCCAGAAACGAGAGAAAACCGATGACGATGATGATGATGGGAGCGATTCTGATGGTGGAAGCGGTTGCGAGTAAAGCCGGGTCGCTTCGTCAAGCAGTAGGAGGTCATCTGGTTGCAGGTTGATGGATGATTCGTGCTTAATCTCGGAACTATGAGCGAGGTTTAGAATGAAAGTTCGTGGTAGGGTACAGTACGTCCGGACCTGATAATGTTAAATAACTTTTCGACTGGATTGATTTCTTCAGGAGTGTCTTCGTCGGGCCCGAAAAAGTCAAGATAGTCGCCATCGTCGGCTTCGAGATGGTCCCGATGATCTTCGCCATCTAAGGAAGAGTCCGAACTAGAGAAGACGTAGTCAGGCTCTTCCTCGAATAGAGATTGGGCAGAGGAACGCGCGATCGCGATGACAAGGACGACGACGACCAAAGCCTTCATGGTCATCACTGATTGAAATTGGAATGAGGTCGGCGAAGATTTGCGAACAGTCCGTGACATTGGGGCGGCCGAGGTGGAAGCCCGGAATCCGACTGGGACGGTAGAGTCACGCAGGTCCGGTCCTCGATTGATCCTGAAAATTAATCCGACTCCGAATCTTTTTGATTAAAAAGTTTTTTTAAATAAAATGATATAAGGAAGGACCCCTTTCAGTAATGTGTCAAATAATAGTTTGGAGATAGTTTTTGAAATGCCAATTCGGATTGTATTCATGTTTGGGGAGATTAAGAATGGGATTTTTTTCGGGAGGGAAACGTGGGATGCCTTTTCATACCCAGCTGTATACATCTGAAATCCTCTCCGATTCCTGTCAAAACGGAGACCGAAAACTGGATAGAGGCGTTATAATACCACGATTCAAAAGCAAATGAAAAAGGGCAAAAAACCAATGAGCTGTTCATCAAATAGAATGTTTCTCCCTATCAGGTGCCAAAATATTTGGTGCCCTTGAAAATATTGCCTCTAATTCCGCCGCTGTAAAAATCCTCTGGAAAAGTTCGCGTTATAGAAGTTTGATTTTCTGCAAAAATCTATCGATCTACTTATAACGCTGTTGTCTGGCTAACGGGACATCCAGCCCGAGACTAAAGTCCGAAATGCTTTGTATGGGGAAACTTGAGGATTAAAACCGCCAGTAAGTTCGCAAAATCAGCGCGCAGAATTTTTGAGAATCGCAAAAATTCGGCAGCGTCGAAGTCCGGCGTTCATTTGCCAGGAAATGGTTGTACCAGCGATTGCGGTCCTGATACTGAACCTATCTGAATGCTTGGCTGCATTCACTTCTGGTCCAAGTAATGTTACAGACTATTTAGAAGTGACTCCTGTTACTGTCTCTCTTCTTGACCTGCACGTTACAGACACCAGAGTATAGATTTATCGAGACAAGACCCAACTCTTTAATATGCATTATAGGAACCTATTCACCATTATTCTATCGAAGACTATTCGGATCTTCCTGATCTCAACAATCTCTTTGATTCCTCATTTGATTTGAGCCTGGATGTAGACTTTACTGTATGAAATCCTTTTATAGCTATGGTGGTATGAAGTTAATGTATCTTTCAGATATTCGATAAAAAGAAATGTTACACACTCGACCTGATACTGAAACGTTATCAACACCAACATCTTTATTACATCATACAGATATTGTTCCTGCTTCACCTCCAATTCAGGAATCTATTAGTGTAATGTTTCCTTATCAAATCTCATGCCTTGAAAATCTCTGAGATATTCATAATCAGAATGATGAACCAGCTGAAACTATCTCTCGGAAACGTGCTCGTATTGACGAGACATCATCTCCAACCGGCCTTCTGTATTCTTTCAATCATAATGTGACTGATATTTATGATTATAACAGTCTCTGCAAGTTTCTGGTGAATTTTATGAGCTTTTTTGACCGTTTGTATATTGACTGTAGATTAGAACAAAGAACCGTGTAATGAGGAATCTCAGTTTCCGTCTTTCACTCCGAAAGTGCGTGGTTGGTGTGAGCGCCTCGACGTCATCGAGCGGGTCGTCGTCGGCGTCCAAGCTCTGTCTCGAGGCCCAGGCGACGTAGCGGAGTCGGTCTAACGGTAGGTCGAGAGCGTCGACCATGGCAATGCCTCCCGCCGGCCCCAGCCGATCGGGCCCAGGGGGTCCCCGCAATGACGCTCGGATTGATCACTCCCTGGGACTATCCCAAGGCAGGTCAGTTTCATTGGCGGTGTCCGGGGCAGGCTGGATCTTGTTCCAGTCCCTGCTAAGTCTCTTTCTCCGAGAATACTGCATAGCATCTCGATCGAAATTATACAAGTCTTCGGACTCGAATTTACAACCGTCTTCGGACTCGATTATACAACCGTCTTCGGACCCTATTATTCAATAGGCATCGGACTCGAATAAACAATAGTCTTCGGACTCGAACTAATTTATCTCATGGATCGACACAAAACATCCCGAATAGCAATATTCAGCAATTATCTATGCCAGAAAATGTTCACCTCAAAAATCAATGATCGTTTCTACATATTTTGCAACGGATTATACCACAGGAATCAAAACCACTTCTTTTCGAGAAAACATAAAACCCATCAAAATATCAAAGATAGTGAAATAACGCCAAAACAACACATAGAGAATGAAGTACAGAGACTTGATAGCTCGGAGAAACCATTTCATCACCGCACCGAAGAAAAGATAGATCCCGTCGATGATACTCACGAAACCCATACTGAGATCTCGATCCAGGCAACCGAAGATCCAGCCTTGAAAATCTTACAGTGGAATGCCTGCTCTTTAAACGAAGAGAAAAAAGCACAACTTGAGTTACTAGTATCAAACAGCACATTTGACGTTCTATGCATCTCCGAGCTTGGAAATTATAGGAAAAATCCAGGGATTTCCTCTCTATGATGATAGCGATACAGACACCCAAAGCGCGATCTTCTGGAGACAAGGACTTAATATCGCAAAGATAAGGACAGACCTGGATAATAACCACCCACGGGTTCTGACACAATGCTTGAACATAAATAGCGAACTATTATTAGTACACACATACATCGTGCCGGAGTTGACTCACATTGCCAGAAGCGAATACTGGAAAGATCTTCTTCAGTTCATAGTCGAATGGTGCAACGCGAATCGCACACATAAAGTATTTGTCACAGGGGATTTGAATACCCGCGATAAAAGATTTGGAGCCAACCACACAGAAAACCACAGATATCTAGACGAAGTACTACTCCATTTACACTTAGTAAACGATAAAAGGATTCCTACTAGAGAGAATAAACACATTAGATATCACACTAGCCAATAATGAAGCCTATGAAACCATATTAACACATAAGGTGATGCCAATCCTCAATAGAGACCACAATCCAACAAAAACCAAGCTACAGTTAGACCGCAATCCGTCTCAAGAAAATGGAAACAACTGCAATAATAAAAACATTATAGAATACACGGTTCTGGATTTACAGAACACCAGAAAAATTCTTCAAGCAGCCATCCACCAAACAAACCGTAGAACAGTGACTCTAGAACAAATCAATAAAATTCTTAAAACATCAATAGCTTATAAAACAACTCAACACAAACCTTTCTGGACACCTGAACTGAAAAAGGCGGTCAGACTCCAGAATAAAGCTCGCAAAGCAATCAGGAAAGCCCGTTCACGCCAACAAAACACAGTAGAACCATATCGTATATACCAAAGAGCACGAAAAGAGTTTAGACGACTATTCAAGAAAGCCAAAAATGATTACAGTATTCAACAAATCAAAAAGCATGCGAAGAGCCAACTGGCGCGGAAATCTATAAATTACTAAAACAGCTAGAACCGCAACTCAATAAAAAACGCAGACAAAATATCATCCACTATGAACAGGCAAACTCAGAAGCTGAAATTATAGCTCAGAAGTTTGAAGCAATTTTTGGACAAAATGACGTTAAACCCTCAACAGAGGAACAAAATCAGCTGGACATCGACCTCAAAACAACTAAAACTCGAATTTTAAACGAAGATAATCCCGACTTCACAATGCGAGAATTAGAACAGGCAATCCGTAGAGCTAACATAAAATCCTCAAAAGGCCCTGATGGAATATCAAATCGACTCATCAAACTAGCATGCGAAGAGAGTGAATTCGCAGAGTTCATTTTGCAAGCCATAAACAACCAAATTTTTGAGCAAAGAGAATACCCACAAACTCTTAAAGCAGCGCGCATAGTACCACATCCCAAGCCGAAACCAGGGGAATACCGACCCATCAGTTTGTTACCAAACATATCCAAATTAGTCGAATACATGATACAAATACGAATGAGAGAAGTCGTAGAGAAGAAACTTTCACGTCAGCAGTTCGGATGCAGACCAGGACATTCAACATCGCAAGCATTAATGAGGCTGTTTCATTATTCAGGAATTGCAGCAGGATCTGATAAACAATTCGGAGCAATACTCTACGACTTCACGAAAGCATATGACAGAGTACCCAAACACATTTTAGTCAAAAAAATGATCAAATTACGGATCCCAGCATACCTTATCAACATTGTTTACGATTGGTTGACAGATCGAACTTTTACTGTAACATATCGAGGACATGAAACACAGCCCAGACAACAAGAAAATGGCATTCCACAGGGATCCAGCCTCAGCGTCCTTTTATGGCTGATCTTTGTATACGACATCCCCTTAAACTAAATGAATTCCAACACATACGTAGATGATACGATTGGCTGGGCCATCAAATCCGAGAAAGATCATGTAAAAAGCAGTTTGCAACACCAATTAGCCAAGATGGTCCGTTGGTGCGCCAAAAACAAGATCAAAATCAACGCAGACAAAATTCATGTTATATTCAATGAATATCATCCTAAAGACTGCATTAAACTGAACGGTATGAAGATAAAAACCGCGGAATCAATAAAATATCTGGGAGCGGAAATGGTCGCCAACAAAGCCAAAAACAATTCAACATTTTTAATACGAACAGACAAAGTCGCTAACAAGATCATTAAAAGATGCAAAATCATCAAGCGAATTCGCCGATACAGAATTCCTGATAAAGTCTTTCAACAAGCCTGTCATGCTTTCATAGGAGGCATGATTAATTACTATATTCCATGGCTGGGAGGTGAAACAGCCATCAAAACAACTATAAAGCCTCTTGAGCTCGCATATAAAGAATACATGAGAACATTTCCAGGATGTATGAGATCAACTCCAATCCCTCTACTACACACAATCTCAAGATTTCCCCTTCTTTTGGATAAATACTCACAGATTCTGCCATCACAGTTATAAAAGCTGAAGCTCAAGGAAGCTTGTTAGGAAAAGACTACCGCGAATGGGACAAACAAGGGTGCAAAGTCGATGGATGGACGCCTTTTGGACGAGTCAGATACGCTCTGGAACAAACAAGAGCAAAGAATTTCTGCTCTAGAATTCACACACAACAAATCATTAAATCGCAGACACTCGAATCGTTGAATAAGTGTAAATTCAATATGCATACACGTGAATCAGCTCTCGAATTGCATCAAAATGGACTCCTAATCCCAGAAAATACAGATATCGAGATATGGACAGATGGAAGCCTAACCCGACATAGACGCGGAAATGGTGAAGAAGTCATTCTAACCGGAGCAGCTGCGATAGTTCACATTTCAAATTGGGAAGACCATGATGAGATCGAGGAACACCCCATCAAAAAAACTTTACAAATAGAAAATGCTGTATCGAGTTATGAAGCTGAAATAATAGCCATACAAGCAGGTCTAGATATATTACTTCCACTTAAATTAACAGAACGACAGATTCACCTCTTCACAGACTCACTTTCATGCATACAGCAGTTAGCCACGCTCCCTTTCAAATATAAATATACAAACGTAGTGGTGAAAGTTGTCGCGAAACAGTTAGCTGAACTAACAAATCAGAACGAAGTGGAAATACACTTCGTCCCGTCTCATACAGAAGAACAAATTGCACAAAGTGAGGAAATCGATCAACTGGCAAAAAAGGCCGCCGAATCTGGGGATTGGGATGTAGATCATGACCCATTTACATCCTCATACAAGTTAATGTTTAAGAAACGTGAAAGATTCCGACTGCAGAATTATCTGAAAGCGAATGTTAAGCGTAGCAAATTTAATGGCTACCCAGATAGAACACTTCTAATAGAAGGCAAAATGCAGATCAACAACGACGATGGGAAGGAGGATACAGTCGTCCCCATTAACAATAATCATGCACTACTAAACAGAGTCCGAACAGGTCATACACGGGCTAGAGCACATCTAAAAAATATAGGAATAGAATCTGTAGATACATGCCGACATTGTAACAGACACACAGAAACAATCGAACATCAATTAATTCGATGCAAAAAGTATAGAAAACGACTGAAAAAATTCCGAGACAAATACACTGAACTCGACATCAGCAGCTTCAACGAAGCACTGTACACACACAGCACATTTATGGCCGACTTCCTCACATACGCTTACCAGAAAGGCTGCTACATATAACGCTTAAGATTGGAAGCTGGGAAACCAGTAGGGGGGTATCTGAGAGGTATGAGTACATGGGTTCGAGTAACTGTAGGATTGGGCGGGTGCTACTCTACTTCGTCAGTACTCTCCTAGGTCCTACTAATAGGGCCGATCGACATAGAGATGAACATAAACGGGTGTAATGAAGAACTGCTTCGAAATTGGAAGTAGAAGCACTGATAGATATTATGGCCAGACGCCTGAGTACTATCAGCCTTGCGTTTCGGATAGAGCGCCGCCTGTTGACCAAAATCAACGAACTAGAATAATCCAATCCAATCCAATTCAGTTTCTGTCTTCAAAGTCCGATGGTCAATGCTACATGATCGACTGTCAATTAGTTATAAATGTGAAAGGACATGATCTGGATGTGAGCGAAATTACACGAATCCGCTTTGCTCAGAGCACATTGCAAAAACTGATTCTGATTGCGAATCTGTATCGGAAACTGGTCTGGTCGTCTCGGAAATATGAATGGTCTTGGAGAAAGGGTGATAGAAAAGTCCGGTTTTTTCTGTATGAGGTGTGTCGTCCTGTATTACGATGTGTCATGCAATGCTGTCGGAAAGATCTTCGGAGTTTAAAGACACTCTGGGGGGATCCCTTCCGTCATTGGAAACTGCTGAAAAAATGTTCCAGAGATGGATGCCGATCCAGGCTGCCAGCACAGGTCCGAGATAGTTCTTCCATTTCTATTGGCCTTCCTGATCTACGGAGCGACAACAATCCCTCTGTAAAACGGACGAAATTACCACGAATGGAATTTGTTCTGCCAATGTGTAACGTGCAATCTGGAATTCTGAAATTTTTTGATTTTGATGTCAAAAAGATCACAGACTACACTACACTGTGTGCTTTTCTGGTGAGATTTCTTCATATTGAATGGGGAATCTCACACTGAATCTTTCATTCAGAAAAAGCAGCCTGATGATGACGAGTTCGCGTTTCTTACTGATACGAATATTTTGTACCCAAAAAAGGGCAGAAAAACAGCTGCGAAATCCCCCATTATTATCAAATATTTCGAGGATCAGCTCATAGTGACCGAAACCTCGGAAATGGCAACTACCGAGGCCACGTTACAGAGGTTGATATTGGTGGCCAGTTTATGTCTTATGTTCGGTCGGGTTAAGGTTACCGACCCGACACTGATCCGGGAGCGTAAACGTTGCTTTTATTGGCTGCGGCGAATATGTTACCCAGTACTTTCATGCGTTCGAATATGCTGTCAGAACGATCTTCGGACTTTCAATCTCGATGGGGAAATCCGTTTCCGCATAGTCATTTTGAATTGCTGTGCTCTAGGCACAGAGGCAAGAGTGAAGAGTGCGGATTTGAGACTCTCATTGTCACTGATAATAAGAAACGCAACATCGAATCACAATTAGTTCGTGATAAGAGAGGACGTATCCGTTGTGTATTGAGATATTCTATGAAAGGAGTTAAGACGGTATTACCATGGTCAGGTTTATTTCGTAATTTTTTGAATATATCACAGAAGACGCTGTTGGAGTGCATTCAGCGAATGAAGAATTTTTACACGAAGCCGAGGCCGCGGAAGTTGCGTCCATCACCTGATCGGAATGAATATTTCGAAGATTCTCTAAATCCAATATTATACTGTCTTGAACATCATAGTAATAATGATGTCGATTATTTCTCTCATATATTTGGACATTATATAGATCATTATCAATTTCAAAAGAATTACTGTCCTGGACCTACTGGACAATGTCCTGCTCTATCTGCAGCAAATGCTTAACAACCGTATCTAATTAGTAAAAGATTGTTCAATTTGCAATTGACTCAGCTCTTCAAGTGCATAAATCTTCAAAGTTTTGTATGCTCTTGAAATTCAAAGATTGCTCCAGCAAACCAATAGAAATGTTACAGACATGAGCGAAATCAAACAATTCCGTTCTGAAAAGAGAACATCAAGTGACAGTATCGGATTCTGTTTCCAGTTCTGAATGTTAAAAGTAATCATCATGAATACATTCTACTGCAGAATTCGTCTTGGAGAAGATCACTCTATACAAGATGGTATTATAACGCTATCACAAAAAGGCCACGCACCAAGGTTGCGCCTCCACTTCTATTTTGCTGGCTGCAGATTTCCCTCATTATCTATCTAAAGTGCATTAGGCCTTGTTTCGATGCCACGGACTTTCAGAATTGGATTTTCTGGGGAACAGGATATTCCTCTATGCAGTTTGGGAGTGGAGCGTTGTTGAGAGGTTCGGAGTGACGAGAGCCGGAAGCGGGCCTAGGAAAAAGTACTGTTTGAAAACAAATGCGAAAAAAACAGCGTAAATTGACCGACAAAGTCCGTGACCAGCGAGTCTCATCCGAATTCCGTGACCAGAGAGTCTCATGACCAGTGAGCTGCCTCAAAGCTCAAAATCTCTCGCTGCATGTAACATCAATGTCCGTCCAAGTCGTGATTCTGCTGGCGGCGGCCGTACTGGTCCTGGGGGCGGCCGCCTCTGATGGCGATTGCTTCGTCGTACAGATCTTGGAGGCTGCCTCCGCGAACGTGGAGGCGGTCGTACAGGCCCTGTTCGCATCGCCAACGACTTCACCCTACCAGATCCCTGAACTGATCCGAACGCTGGACGAAATGGTCCAGTACGACCTCGAATCCCGGGCACTCGTCCTTGCTGTACGCCCGCAACTGGTCCTGGGCCTGTACCACCAGATTATGTGGACCATGTCATGGAAGACTGAAGAGAAAGCCGATCTGTTACGGACTTTGATTGCAGGGCTGGGCCTCTCCGTACTGAACAATGAGACATCGCTGTATAATCGGGGCGAATATCCAGCGGAGAAGTTTAAACTTTCGGACCTGATTTCATCGGTTCCGCGTCAGTCAATCCCAGATAGAATTATTGAAACGTTACATCTCTGGGTCGAGGATAATGTGCCTCAATCTAAGCGCGTCGAGCCCTCGCTCATGCAGCGCTCCCGTCGAGGTCCTGATCCTCGGTCTCGAGCTACTGATGCGGACCCCCTCCGCGCACTCCGTCAAAGTTACCAATCTCCGTTCTGTCACCTGCATACGGACATTACCGTGCTATCATCCATCTCTTCAGCAAATTCCCCAAACATTCACATCCGCTGTCCAATTGGCGGGTCGTACTGGCTCTGCGCCAGTACGGCCTCGTGTTTGACTTGCGGTCTTTCATGAGAAATGTTGAAGTCTCGCCCGAGTCCGTGGCGGATGTCGTCCCTTTCTTGAACATTTCTTCCCCATCGGAGGTCCTGATCACGGCGTTTGATCTAATCAGCGGCGGAGTTATTGGAGAGCAGAGAGCCCTGGCTCTGTTGAGGATTCCGTTCGTCCAGCGAGCGATTAATCGTGATTCCTGTCCGGACGTGATTCACGGCCTCTCGACGCTGCTGCTGAGGGTATCGAATGCGCTTTTGCAGGGCCTGATCGCACTTCCGTTCATGCGCTCAATCGTCCATTTCCCGGTCTTTGTGAGACTTTCAAATGGGATTTACGATCACTGTACTCTGTTGGATTGGGCCATTATTAACCATAATTTCAATATGGCTCGGACTTTGATGCGAGTTCCGACCATATCTCTATACTCGCAAAATTCTCCGAATCTCGGCATCAAGCATGTTATTGAACATCTTTTGTGCTGTCGATCGGATGCGAATGCTCGCGAATATCTGGACAGTCCGGAATTTGTTTCTCTGATACTCGACGACATTCCATCTCTGATTACCATTTTGACATTTTCCATGAAACGTAAATATGTAGAGCTGTTCAGTGCTCTCATACAATATTCGTTCTATATCAAAATCCCGGATACTCACAAAATGGAACTCATTGAAATCGCCCGAAATCTTGATGATGACTCCATCTATAAGATATTATCGACAGCGATCAGTGCTCATCAATCAGATATCACGTAGATCAGTGCTCGTTTATTAGATACCACCGAGAGAAGTGTTCATTTATCAGATATCACGGATACACCGTTTGGGATCCAAACTCTGAAGCGTTTCTTTTTTTTTAAATAAAAAAACTCAAAAACTCCGTCCCTCTCGTTCTCTCTCTCTCTCCTTTCTTATAACGAATCTGCTACATATGCTACCGGTTGCATACTTAGCAGGTTCGTTTTTATAAATCGATGTCCTCCTAGAGATAAACGATCGTTTGAAAGAGTCGCAGCAAATACAAATTCATCGAGCTCATTTTTCCGTTTTGTAGATGGGCGTAATCAAGATCGATGAAATCGTTATACAAAAACATAGAGCAGATCTGCATGCCGTTTTTCTCACATAAAACAAAACCAAAAAGTAAACTGGCAATTTTAATGAATTGGGAGTGTATTGAAGAAATGTGCGCTGTGATTCTAATCCTGAATGATTCCAGTGCAATCATGAGTGCATTTACGGGTTTTCCCGCGACGACGACATTGACATCCACGAGCATGATCTTGAAATTCCGGACTAATAGCAGCTAATAATAGACTAAGCTCGGCATGACGTTCATATCCGCAGATTGCAACATCAAGCGATCTCCACCAATCTTTCCGTAGAATCCTTGCAAACTCCGTCCCGTTCAAATCCAAGATCTTGTTCGGATTATACGAGAACTGCGACCACGGACGTAACAGAAACGATTCGTTACGGATGCGAAGGCGGAGTTCCGCACGGCCGGATTTGTGGAATTCGGCAGATCCAATCACAGACTCAACACCGGAATAACGAGCACGGACGGAGGAATTTTTTCCGTCCGGACTTAGTTCGATTGAAAGCGCTCGGAGTCCGGACCCCGTGGCGCCATCCGACAGCCTCGTCATCATCCGAATCCCATTCGCATCTTGATGAAAATCCGAAAGAGCGCGTAGAGGCACGCCGCTGTTATACAGCTGCAACTGGCCCATCCCATCCCGGCATAATCCATCCCGAGACGTGTATCGTAACCCATGCTACGGCATTGTAGGCGGTATTCACGTGACATCAGATGATTCCGCGTGAGCAATGTCGGGACCAGGAATGCGGTTGCGATTAAGAAAGGGGCCAACATGGAGACAAGAATCGCGCCGAATCTGCGAGGCATCAACGCAGTAATTGAGAAGGTCGTCAGAAAGCCCAGCATTAGAATCAGGGTGGTTCCGGCGGACAATAAACCAATACCCATTGCAGAATCGTCATGGATGCCGTGATTTAGCGAGTAGACCGTGTTGCGGACAAAGAAGACGCCGGATAAGATCGAGCCCACGAACAGGGAGAGCAGGAACGCAGTGAAAAGATAATCGGAGGTGCGGGCAGCCTGAGCTGGCGCGACCAGCAGCAGGATCAGAGCGATCAGTACGACCAGGACAAGGACGGGGACCATCGAGAGGTTTGGAGACGGAGGTGCGCAGTCTGCAGCGGTTCTTTTTGTTCAATTCGGACTATGACAGCGGCAGTCGTACAAAAGTCAACGCAACTGAAACTATAAATAACGATTGTGGATACGACCCTGCTAAACGTACGACACGTCGCAGAACAAACAGAGCGCACTTTTGTCGTATGAGCACTATTTGTAAGACTTTCTCCTATAAAAGGTTAGGGGGCATCTCTCTCGCACTCTTTGTATTACTTTCTCACATAAGGTTTCCGCGCACTATTTTTATGACTCTTCAGCCTCAGGTCCACCTCTTTCTCTGAACGGTAGACTTTTTCCAGTCGACGGAAACAGGCTGCGCTTCAGTGAACGGAGGCGCAACCACCTTTCCGTCACAAATCGCTCCTCTATTCCATCTCTGTTCTCTTTTGTCTCCTCTACAGTGCGACTCATCTTAATTCTACACGGTTGATAGGCAGCCACAGAGATTGACATCTCCTGTTTCAAAAATTGTTCGACCTCACTAAACCCTCTGTAAATCAATAGATCTCAGCGTCCCCAACATCGAGACAGAAAGTTTTTTTTTGTAATCGAAATCCCTACTTCACAGTCCCTCTTTAAATTTGTATGAGACTGGCAGCATTTGAAATTTGTTTGGGAGGAAATGGAAGGTGCACAAAACTGCGCCACGCACTTTTACTTTTAAGTAGCGCAAAAGTATTTTACAGTCGCGCAGTTTGTGACACTCAATTGCCCGTAACGCAGTTCTCTGGATCGCATCGTTTCTTCGTGATCCAAATACAGAAGCTTGCAGGCTTTCACAAGAAAAAACTGCGCATACTCTTTTCAGGATCTGCAAAAGGTCGTTCCCGTGGCATTGAAAAGTGTTCCTGTACAGCAAATCCAAAAATTTGCTCTGAAGTGTTATCGCTACATGGACGCATATCGCGTCTGCGATGCAGGAGGGAATAAGTTAACTCCAGATCAAGTGGAGAAAGCCGTTAAGAAGTATCGGAGTCATCGCCGAATTCCAGTGCGAATTTTGAATGATATCAAATTCTATACAAATTTAATAATTGTAATAAAAAGGTACCGTCGCGGACATCTTAAGTGTCATAAACCGACCGGGATGGTGCAAACTGAATCCAAAAGTGCATGCCCAAAAAAACATTTTGCGTGAGTGCGCATTAAAATTGCGATCGCAAAATTCCAATTTTTTATCTATTTGTTCTCTCTATATCACCACAACGGATTCGTTCGGTGACTTTTGAACTTCCGGACAGCACGCTCCATCTCTTTAACTGTTAAACTCTGCATTTCTCCCCAATGTGCATCCATAAATCAAAGTTATGAACAGTTAAGCAAACAAACATCATTATGCCAAAAATTTCTAACCTAAAGCATTTTCGAGCAAATCGGCGAATCAGGATATTGGAAACAGAAGATAAAGCAAAG
>RBZT01000290.1:0-10764 GCA_003693705.1 Polymyxa betae
ACGCCCCGCTACCAGCTGCAGCGTTCATCTCATCTTTTGATGAAAATCCTGCACCTCCAGTTTCTGATGACGCTGCTCTTCCTGATTCCGATGATGACTCATCATCGGAATCTCCTCGAACGAAGAAGCGAAAACGTGCATCAGCTGGAGGAAAACCCCCGCGCTCCACATCTACTCCACGAAGTGCTGGACTTCTACTTGCACAATCCTTGGACCGACTAGTAGAGGCTCAAGCGAACAAGACCAACCCTGATCTCTCCCACATCTCGAAGGCGATTGATCTTCTAAACTCCAGCTACGGAGATGTCCTCGATCCTGAAGAGCTTGCCATCGGCTACGATGTGCTCTCTGCACCGAACAAAGCTTTTATCTTTGTTGGTATTGGCGCCGGTCCTGCCCGAGATGCTTGGATCCGTCGACAGATCAGGCTTATGGAAATTGTAGATAACTTGTTTTAGTAGAGAAGATTTCGGTGCCGTCAACTACTTGATTTCAATACATTTTCCTTGAGATTTTATTGATTTTGCTTGTAACCGATGTAGTCCTCCCACATCTCTTTGGCAATAGCATCTATCATTCTTTTCACGTTTCCGTCTACTATTACGGATCTTACAGCACGTTCCTGTCGGCGAGCTCGACCAAATCGAATCATGCGCTGTGCACGCTCACGAGCAGCTCGGTTCCAAAAATAAACATCTTGTTCGCGAACCAGAATAAGGTTGTGGAGAATACACAGCGCGTATACCAGTTTAGCCTATCCATAATTACAATTACATATGTACAGCAGAACGCAGACCAATTCCAACATTACCTGAGCGTCAAATGGATATTCAGGAGCTGCTGTCAGAATCGGGAACCGCTTTTTCAAAACGCCAAATATTCTCTCGATCGCGTTCCTAAGGCTGGCGTGCCTCAGGTTGAACAATTCGTTGGCATTTTGAGGCTCTTGATTCCCTAACGCCCATTCACGTAGGTGGTATAGCACACCACGATAGGGCGTTAGGCAATTGTGATCCAAGCCATACCCAGCGTCGCCAAGGTAATATTTTCCTTGAGGATAAACAAATCCCTTGGACAGCGGGTCGACAAGAACACCAGCATCCGAGCCGATCCTTCCCATCCAGCCAAGACATAAACAATTTTCAAATCGAATGAGCATGCAGCCAGAACATTCTGGCTGTATTACCCTTTACGATTCCGAAAAGGATGGGCACATCCCTTCTGGGGCTTTGCTGGAATATGTGTTCCGTCCAAGGCTCCAACGCAGTCTTTGAAATAAGGAAAGAACCGGGGATCATCCTGGATTTTATCTGGCACAATGCCAATGCCAGGAAGATGAATAGCATCTGGTCCCAATGCGACAATGGCATTGAGAACCTCGTAAAAGTACCTGAATTTCATTAAAAGACCATATTAATGAATTGCATAGATTTATTACTTATTTATTGTCCAGCCGCTTCGTTGAAAACGTTCTTGACAGTTTCGATTCGTGGCGTTCTGTCCAATAATGTACAGAAATATACAGAGTTTCTCATCAACAGAAACATATCGGCTGTCTTGGAGAAGCTCCTTGGTCAGCAATACTCCTCGGATTGAGAAATAGGTAGATTTCGTCATCCGAAGATTCTCTCGAAAACGTCGAGGGTTCCCTTTGATCAGTTCTTCGACCCACGCTTGCCCAGTCAAAGAGGACGTGCGACATGGCTCCTTCAATATGAAAGCGGCTGCATACCAGATAACAGCAGCTAAAGCTACGATAACAGATAAATCCATAAAAAAAATGCAGAAAATGGGATATTTATTTGCGCCACGTTTTGAAAACGGAGCCAAAACGGAGGCCAGACCTCCGTTCTCAAAACGGCCGTTTTGTCCCGTTTTCCGAAAACGGAGCTCCATTTGGTTACCAAACGTCAAAATTGCGCAAAACGGCCGTTTGGAAGTGTTACCAAACGCACTCTTAATTCCCTTTTCCCTTTAACATTCTCTTTGAAGTCTCTTTCGTCTCTATCGTAGAGTCGACCAGTTAGCTCCGTTTCGGTCCCGGATTTCGTTCTCGTTGTGGCGTCCACGAAGATCAGCAGACAGCGGCCGTGCTCGATCACGACGGCCACCAGCTGTGATCGAAACGCTGCACCTCGAGCGATTCCATCTGTTCCTGTCGTTGTCGATCTTCTGCCAGGCCTTTATCTGGGACCTGATCGGCAGCCACTGTCCATCAGCTGACGACGCCCGCATATGCTCAGTCCTGGCCGTTGCTAATTTTGTTTCGCTTTTGAAACTCGGAGTGAAATAGTCTTATTTCCGTGATTGTATTTTCTTTCTTGGGCGGATATTTCCTCTCTCGAAAACTGCTTTTTATCTGCTCTCTGGAACTCGTCGTCATTAACTACTACAATCGAATTGATCAGTTTTCACATGTTTAATCAAGTCGCTGCAGTAAGCACTATAACGTTTATTCTCTCAGAAGTTCTATAATTGAGAACGCTTTGGAGTCAGTAGTTATATCATCGACTTATCTAAAGCAGACAATCAACCCAGCTATTCAGGAAGCCTTGACGTGGCGTAACATCCTTTGACGAGCTTTTACATGACAATTCCCGATCAAACATGATACGATTTCATCGCAAAATGGCAACCAGCCGAATAATTAGGAGGAAAAGCTCTAGCTCAATCATGTTAATAAACCGTTTTACAAGCTAGACTAGAACACCAAATATTTTCGGATCTGTTCGGTTTGCTCGTCTAGGTAGTCTTCTCCATTGTACAAATCATACTATTCATCGCAAGACTTTGAGCTCAGCAAATACATTTGAAGATCATCACCAACATAAATTCTGAGCATCTGATTACCATTGTCTGATTTTATCCTATGGATGATGTTAAAAATGATTTTCAAGTGGTCTATCGTCGCGGACATCTTAACTGTCATAAACTGACCGGATTGTTGCAAACTGAATCCAAAAGTGCGTACGCAGAAAACGTTATTGCGTGACTTCGCAATAAAAATTGCGGACGCAAAATCTCAGTTTTCTATTTAGAGCTCCTCTCTGTTCCACCACGACGGGATCGTTCGGTGACTTTTAAACTTGCGAACAGCACGCTCCACATCTTTAACTGATAAAAATTCTCCGTTTTTCTCCCGATATGCATCCATATATCTACAGTTATGCAAAGTTAAGCAAACAAAACCATAACGCCAAATAGTACCAACCTAAAGCATTTTCGAGTGAATCGGCGAATCTGGATAATGGAAACAGAAGATAAAGCCAAGGGTAATATATTGACCAAACAGTTAAAAGAATAATTGCAATGCAAACGAGTGTAATGTTTAACAGCTCCCCAAAACATTTCAATAAAATTAAATTCGCAATGAAATTTTGGAAAGAAATCAATAGCGAAACCACTATAAGCCGTCACAGTTTCGGTCAGCCATTCCTTTTGCGCGAGGAAATCAGGCTGGCTCTTGAGAAGATTCAAAGCTTCTTGCCGCTTCATTCCTTCTCTCCAGAGATTTCTCTTTTTTAAATTGTCCGTAAACCCTTCTGCTCACCCTTCGCATTGCTGTTCGAGTGGACGATCCGCTGACCAGTTTCGCTGATAAACCAACCATCTCTCATTACTACCTTTATGTTTGCCCCTCCATCCTTTAGATTGAACCTTGAAGCCACCAGCGCGTCAGGAGCGAAAGCATGATGATTCGCTGAATTATCAAACATAAATAAAGCATCACAATCTGGATGAAGGATCTGAAATATTGGCAAAGCTTTCTGTTCTGTCTGTTTCACAAGATCAGCATTCGTCCAGTATCCCTCCGCATTGCTCCCAGGTTTGATAATACAGGTTGAATCCCATAATTGCTCAGGATATTGGCTTCTCTGTTCATGAGACAAACGAAGTAGCCCATGGCACTCGAACAAAAATGCAGAGACCATAAGAGACTTACCAGCACCTTTAGGGCGGATTTGTCTGTGATCCTCCTCAAACCATCCCGTTTTGCCTCCGTCATTGCTCTGAAAACAAGACTCGTCATGGACAACCATAATGAGTGGCTTGGTATTTGCTGGCATTTCATGCAGTGTTCGAATCTCCATGTTTTCCCCTTCGTAAATGGACATTCTTTGCAGGTTGATCTCCATTGCTTTTAGAAACTGCTTGCGATACTCAACCACATCTTCACGCTCATGACCGTCGAAATACATTCCTTTGGATGATAGATCTCCGACTTTGTAATTTAAAATGTGAAGCCATCGTGTTGCTGTTCTTTCGCTGATCTCAATGGCAACCGGAAGCCCAATGATTGTGTGTAGATGGCTGTTTACCCATTCAGAAAAACTCTTACCTGATATTGCATTTGATTTGATCTCTGCGAGCGAAGCCACTGACGGCAAACATTCTGAGTGTTTTCGTCAACGATGATCGATTTCGTCTTGATATAACAGCCCTGATTGATTTCAGGGAGACGGTTTTCTTTCAAGAAGAATTCAGCCCAGATACGGATGCTTCGTCCTCTGCGTTCCTTGTTCATTCCGGGGAAAATGGAATGTGCAATATCTTCCGAACTTTTAACACGAGGCCTTTTACTCTGCAGCGCTTTGATAAATCTATAAATGCAAATCAGTCTCAAAAAATCGTTCTTTGATGTGGTTCTTAGTGATTTTTCAAAGCCCCTATTGCCAGAATCGATGTGAAACGTCTGCTCAAGTATCCGCAATGAATTCGAGATTGCATCATCAGGAGCTGGATCAGGAATTGCAGACTGAGCAGGACCCTCAGGCTCAGCTGTAAGTGGACATTGTTTGATATTCCATAAATCAAATAAAGTTTTGCTTCCGTGCATCTGTTTCGCCCGCTTATGAATCTCCGATTTACGCCTCCAGGTAGTCCATCGGCTAGTTCCAATATGGGGCCTTCTGTCAATTGACCGCGCTTCTGGAACCCATTTTAGCTTCAGCGACTCGATCTCCCCATCAGAAAGGCAAATAGGCTCAGTATCATCTTCGGCTGGCCAATATGGAAGTTCGTCGTTATCCGAATCTTCAGAATCTGGACGCTGGCTCTCTGCAATTTCAATAGCAGCGGCGGAGCCGCCCTCAGAGCGCAAAGAACCCTCTTAGCTCTTTCCGCATTCATTCGAGTCAGGTGAGCGAAAAGCTTTCGCTTTCGAGGCATGGCGAACGATAGAAGTCTGCCGCACCGCGCCAGGATGATCAAAATCAAGTTAAAAAAGAAATGCGCACTCTCCGGACTTCTCTGACAGCGCACTATTTTCCCTACACTGACGCACTTTATTTTGCTAGTGAGAAACCTAGATATGCGCCTATTGGTGCATTCCGACGGTCCCCTTACAACTAAAAACCATTAAAACTGCGCGAGTATTTGGAAATTTAAAAAACCGGGGCCGTTGTTTTGTTCCTTTCGACGAGATCTATTCGAAAACGGCCTTTGATATTGGCAGAAGGGTTGCCCGGGCAAGCCTTATTGAATCATGTTACTCCCTTAGTAATCTATGACAGTTAAGATGTCCGCGACGGTAGACAAATGGGCATTTTCGTACAAAAAATCCTAAACAGAATGAATACTAAGCAGAGATTGCGGTGCCTGATAGCATTATGATAACTGTATTATGAGAACAATGACTTTGTTATCTTGATATGACAACAGGCACATTATTATGTTGATTGCCCTGATAACGAGCACTTGCGTTTAGATTATTTGCCTGACCGGGCATTCTTCGAAACGCACGATGAAAACAGCGGGCAGCAAAGCGGCCAATCAGAGCTAGAACCACCAAGGCAGCGAAGACGACCCCAATAATGATTAAACGATAAAATGCCAAACTGTTGAACCAGGAAGGAGAAGGAAACTGAACATTTCTTGGAGGGAATACAGCCGCTAACCCAATCCCTACAAAAGCGCTGCATTAAAATTCCAATCTATAATTGGAGGGAGAGTTTACAATGTCGCACTTGGCTGGGACCGTTATCTCTCGGTAGCACAGCCGGTCTCACAGCATCGGCTGGAGTAGTGGGATCTTCTAAACTGAAAACTGATAGGAAATTGAGCATGAACACGTCGCCGAGAATCCACATGCTATTGTCCATGAAAGGCGTGATTCCAATATGGCAAGCTAATAATAAGTTGTAAATATCCAGAATGGAATGTCAATCGAAAACCCATTCGGATGAAATAAGCCTAAAAAAAAGCTTACTCCATTTATCATCACCGCGATATGCATATTGCTCCGGTTTCAGATCGAATCGTTTCGAACCGATTGTCACTGACAGTACAGGTAGTGACAGAACCCGCCAACATTCTATCGCGCCAGAGGAGTCGACGTTTCCAGCAAGCCTGTAAATTTCAGCAACAACACCTGAATAAATGTTAGGAATGTTATAATCCTAATATGCAACGTTGCTCAGAAATACAAAAGCTACTAGAAACTTTGGATAAGAAAAACAAAGGTGATAAATTTCAAAACCATTTAACATACTCTGAGGGCCAAGAATAAAACTTGTTCCGCTGTCAATTACCACGGCCGTGTTGGACGAGACAGTAACTCCATTGAATGCCACTGTTAACGATGGAAGCATCCAATATGGCAAAGCCCAAGCATTTTTCGTCTCAAAAGACTGGAACCAGGTCAACGATGTATTCGCAGAACCAGCAATATGGCTTTCATCAAAGCCCCCCATAGTCTATCCATCATGGATTCAGAATCCAACTTAAAAAAGAGTAAAGCCTCACCATGGAGCCTCCGTCAGCACTATCGGAGAGATACATTGAGAACATTCGTCGTTCTCCTTGTCCGGAGGCGATTGCTTTATCCAGTGTTGATTGGACAAACGATGAGTTAGGTCCCATACCCACAAGGCCATCAAAAGCGTGCTGCTCTGGAAAACCGCTCTGATATTCGACCAGACCTACAGAAGTTATGAGCATGCCAAATACTTCACAAAATATTACATTTTGACAAAGCAACAAAAATTCGAAAACGAGCAATATTTACAACGAAACAGTGAGAAAAACTTATAGCGGAAAAATAAGCATGATGGGAAAGCCAGAATAAATGTTGCAAAAAAACGCATATGATCAAACCGAGCAGAGATCGTTTTGCAGACTTACCGATATTGATAATGGAATTAGTCGATAATTCTCCAAAGGAGACATTGTCTTGGCCAAAAACGCCAGAAACAGAACTGGATAGATAGTTGACCTGAAACGGTTTTGAGGTCTGCTGAAAAGTAGTCGATGACGATGGCCGGAATCCAGACGATGTACATCGCGCCACCGAACTACAATATGACGTGGTTGGGAACCAGGTCTCATAAGAGCCTGTGTCGAATAAAACTGGTATAGTCTGTCCTGGGGTACCAGCTGCCACATCGCCATAAAACTGGACGCCTTCGAAGTTTTTCAGCGTCGCCGTCGACGATGACGGCCCGGTATCCAGCGGCCGGAATCGTGCTCGCAACGGGATTTGAAGAAGGCCATGAGCAGCGGCGACCAGCAGGAGCAGAACGCTTGACAAGAGCGTCTGCATAATGGTGGGCGCGACACCATAGAGACGATAGCAGCGGGTAGCAGATAGAGAGGCAGAGCAATAAGAAGTAGTAACAGGGAGAAGAGGCCCCACTCAATACAGGCTGCATCAGATTTGGGAGGTCGCGCCTTCCTGCCTCTTCCACCGCTGAACTCAAAATGAAACACAAACTACGCAGGTGAGGGACCCTGAGAGAGAAGGATCCCAATTCTATCAATGCCTGCGGATGACGACGTAAACCCCAATACAGGATTCGCACCTCTTGTACCGTACCGGTAACTTAATTTGGAATCGATAGTTCTTTACGCAACAAAAAGGTTGAGGAAAGGTGCGATGTTACAGTTCGGCAAATCTCATTTCTTTGAAAGTGGCGACATCGCCTCTGCAGTAAATCGTCTTGATCTTTACAGCAATTTACGGAAGATGCATCAATTTGGCTCCTAGTTTCTAAGAATCATGGCTTGTTGTCGTGTATATGAGATAATCAAAGCATGACCCGATGGAAGTGATTCTATGAGAACACGATACTAACAGGAGAGAAGCAAAGTTATGTACTCTGATTCTACAAAGAAGCAGAAAACAAATTCCCAGATGTGTCATGGTCTCATGGAGGATGAATCCACCTCTGAAACTGATAATGAGACAACAAACATATCTGGAAAATGATGACAATGAGGAGGGAATTTTATTGCATAAAGATGAGATGGAATGACCTTTTTGTTTGACCTTCAACCTTTGTATTCTGTACTACAACTGCGACATTGATTTTCGTGGTTTGTTGATGATGCATGGCTTTAAACAAGAAAAACGTCATAACTAGCCTCTTCTAGGACCATGGAGGTAGAGGAAATCGATGGTGGATGTCGTGGAGTTCTATCGTCGTATAGTTCTTCAGTAGCTGAATGTCGATGGTTAATACGCTGAGCTCCATATTTCGTGCTCTTATTCTTGTTGACATGAACGATTCCCTCAAGATACTTCACATATAGAGTGAATCCACATTGCAACATCGCATCCTGAGTATAGACTCAATCAGCATTCACGAAGATCACGAACAAATGGAGCAACAATGTGAAATGTTTGACAAGTTGCTGTTCTACGAAAATGAAAATTTCAATTTGGTCAGTACTGATGGACAGAGTCTGAAACGTTGCAGGGCATGTTTTGTAACAGAAAACACAACGTTACTTACAAGAGAATCAGTACCGGTCATGGTCTTACGCTTCTCAGCGATTAGACGTTCAGCTGCTTCACATGTTATGAACCCAATATAGTCAGATGTAAGCTCTTGGACCAGCTCTTTGGCTTCACGACTGATCTTGGCGCTGTCTGGTAGAGCGATCTTCATTAGGCGGGCGATATTGGCAACAGGGAGTAGGTGATTGGCGTCATGGACGATCTCAACCAGGCATGGTCGTGGACAAATCGGTGTCTGTCCTTGAGGATCCGCCATGGATTTCGATTCGAATATTCAGTGACGAGGTGCTTTGATGACGTCAAATAGGCAATGGCCGAAATCATCCACAGCCATATCTCAAGGTTCGGTCACAAGCCCGATTGTATCCGAAGCCGAAATGTAGTTTGAAATCCTTTTGGGGTTAATAAAGGGATTTACATCCAATACCAATATCAATCTAAATAAATCGAATTCGATCTTCTTGATAGTTAGAAAAGGCAAATTGTGTAACAGATTACTATAAGTACCTTCAAATCATACTCAAGCAAACGGCGTTTCCTTCATGAAGATTCGAAAATAACGACCAGTATATTTAACAATGCAGAAGTTCAAAAACGTTTTCACCAAACACGTGGCTTTGCGAAGATGTCGAGGTTTTAAAGACAATCATTTGAGGACAATCAAAGCTAGAACAGCCAAGGCAGCGAAGACGATCTCAACAATGATTAGACGATAAAATGCCAAACTGTTGAACCAGGAAGGAGAAGGGAACTGAGCACTTCTTGGAGGGGATACTGCCGCTAACCCAATCCCTACAAAAGCGCTGTCTCAAAATTCCAATATATAACTGGAGGGAAGAGTTTTACAATGTCGCACTTGGCGGGGACCGTTATCCTTCGGCAGCACAGCAGGTCTCACAGCATCGGCTGGAGTAGTGGGATCCTCAAAGCTGAAAACTGATAGGAAATTGAGCATGAACACGTCGCCGAGAATCCACATGCTGTTGTCACCGAAAGGTGTGATTACAATATGGCAAGCTGATAATAGGTCGTAAATATCCAGAATGTCAATGGATAACCCATTCGGATGGAATAAGCCTAAAAAAAGGCTTACTCCATTTATCATCACCGCGATATGCGTATTGCTCCGGTTTCAGATCGAATCGTTTCGAACCGATTGTCAACGACAGTACAGGTAGTGACAGAACCCGCCAACATTCTATCGCGCCAGAGGAGTCGACATTTCCAGCAAGCCTGTAAATTTCAACAACCGCACCTGAATAAATCGTTAACGAATGTTATAATCCTAATATGTAGAGTTACTCAGAAATACAAAAGCTAGTAAAAACTTTACGGCGAAAGACAAAGATGGCAAATTTCTAAAGCCAATTTTGGCGTACTCTGAGGGCCAGTAATGAAGCTTGTTCCGCTGTCAAATACCACGGCCGTGTTGGACGAGACAGTATCTCCATTGAAAGCCACTGTTAACGATGGAAGCATCCAATATGGCAAAGCCCAAGCATTTTTCGTCTCAAAAGACTGAAACCAGGTCAACGATGCATTCGCAGAATCAGCGATATGGCTTTCATCAAAGCCCCCCATAGTCTATCCATCATGAATTCAGAATCCAAAGTCAAAAAATTCCACAAAGTGTAAAGCCTCACAATGGAGCCTCCGTCAGCACTATCGGAGAGATACATTGAGAACATTCGTCGTTCTCCTTGTCCGGTGGCGATCGCTTTATCCAGCGTTGATTGGACAAATGATGAGTTAGGTCCCATACCTACAAGGCCATCAAAAGCGCGCTGCTCTGGAAAACCGGTCTGAGTTTCGACCAGACCTACAGAGGTTATGAGCATGCCGAATACTTCACAAAATATTACATTTTGACAAAGCAACAAAAATTCGAAAACGAGCAATGTTTACTACGAAACAGCGAGAAAAACTAGAGCACAAATATAATGCATGATGGGAAAGCCAGAATGACTGTTGCAAAAACGCATACTATTATCAAACCGAGCAGAGATTGTTGAGAGCTATAGCCCGAA
>RBZT01000829.1:0-11628 GCA_003693705.1 Polymyxa betae
GGATGCTTTTTCCATTTCAGCCCAATGGTTTTGTAATGCCCCTATTTTGTAAAGACCCAGAATACTTCTTGAGGAGGCTTAGTTTTTGAAGGAGGGGAGTGTGTCAATATTAAGCGCACTATATTGACTAAGCTCCGATGAATCGGAAAGCTCACTATATTGAATAAGCTCCGATGAACCGGAAACTCTCCGAGGTCCGAGCTATCCTCCGACTCTGGCAGTATTTAAGGGCTTGTAATCTATCTAATATATTCATTCTGCATTCATCATTGCAATCTTAACATCGAGATCTCAAGTAGCGCTATACACATCGGTAGTTGGTTCAGAGCACGGCGTTAATCTTACATATCCAGTAAAGTCATCCAACATCACTAAAATCCATTTAAAGTCATGCCGAGCATCTTTTGCAACCTCTTCCATATATACAAAATCATAGTGTAAACATTCGTTCGCCTTTTCACCATGATATTGTTCGCCGAGAGGGCGTGGAATTCTCCTACCACCTCTACATGGGAGACTGTGTAGACTGTTGCTTGCAATGTTTGTCACATCTTTTATCATTAACTTCCAAACGAAAACAGATTGTAACAAATTCAAGCTCTCCGTTATTCCAACGTGTCCACTATCTCCACCAGCATGGGCGATGATCGCTAACCTCAGACGTAGATATTCATCATGGTCATGAATGATTATCCGCTCTTTCCAGTTAATATATAAACCATCGTTGCTTTTCCGACCAGAGGATGTTTGATGTTGATCTTGTGATGATGCAATCGCTTCTACATTCGGCCATTCAAAGTCAGCAACGCTGAAGCGGCGTGATATGTAAAGTTGAAGGTATCTTCGATTCCACAGTGACTTTTCTAATCATTCGATTTATTACTGGGGCGCCCCATCGGGTCATCAAATCAGCCCAAGTATTATCTTCACCGCGAATGTGCTCAATTCTATCGTTGAAGCTCAAAATATCCATACCCCATCGAGTAAGTTTCGCAGAGGTGTGCTTCGCCATATTCTTATCAGGATTGAACATTGAGACTAAATTTTTGTGGTCGGTATACAGACGACATGGCTCTCTATTCTCTCCCAAAACTGGTAGCAGGTAATATAGTTTTCCCATGCAAGACTTGGCAGCAAAAGCCTCCCATTCGGGCACAGTCCAATTTTGTTGTGTTCTATCCCATTTATGATAACTAAAACCCAACGGCTCATGGTTTTGCTCCGACAATTGTACGGGGCAAGGATACAGGTATCGGAGATGTCTTAGACTAAGGTTGAACTTGTGATGTGTATTATGGGAAGAGGTAGTCGGAATGACGTATGTGCGGCGTCAGCCGCCCCTTTTATACCACCGTGGAAGGTTCCAGGGTGGCTACTGCACTTGGCGGGGTTTCCATGCCAGCATATCTTGCGCGCGACTGCTTCAAGAATGTTCCACATGTCTCACCTGGCCATATCAGATCCAATGAGTTGATAGTATCTAAACTGCGCAGGTCGCGCCGGGTTGGTCTTGACGTGGCCTCTTGGCTGCTGTCATGGGCGCAGCCCGTGACAACGATGGCTTTCCCAGATCACACTTCGGTATCAGTGTTACCAAACCAGCACAATGATCTTTATTACCATCTGTGAAAATGCATTGAATATAGTCCGATTTTGGATATGCAAGCTGAACCGAATTAGCAATCGCTTCTTTCAGTTTTTTAAACGCATTATCATGTTCCGGACCCCAGCCGTGTTTGCTGAGTGTTATGCTTCTAGCAATCGATTTACTTCTTTTCGGTTGATTCCTCATTGCATTTTCAAAAACATCCTGCAATTTTCCCACTAAACAGTGGAATTCTGGAATGTGTCTTTGCATCCACTGTACACTACATAGAATTTGCTGTAAATCACTAGCCTTCTTTGGTGTACCGATCTGCATTAACGCCTTAATGCGATCAGCGTCGTGCTTGACGCCCGTAGATGTGAAGATTTTACCAGCAAATTTCACTTCCGAAAGAAATAGCTCGCATCTATCGATGTTTAGCTTTAACCCAGACTTTTCAGCTAATTCTAGTACTTTTCGTAGAGCTTCAAACCACTCATTTAGCGTGCGGGTGTAACCCAAAAAATCGTCAGCCCCTATAATCAATGATTTATACATTATTTCAGCGAATATTTATGACATTCGTGCTTGAAATTGGACAGTGGAGTTTAGATGGCCCTGAATGCTTCTAGTAGGAGTGTAAACACCTCTGTCAGTCGCAAAGCTCATCATCCCCTGAGAGTCTGGATGTAGCGGCATTATCCAGAAACCTTTGAAGGCATCCAATGCGAACCAATACTGCTTATCAGCAAGATATTGAACGATGGCTTCAAGGTGTGGCATCGGCCACATCGTGGAATGACATTGCTTGTTGACTTCTCGTAAATCAACACACATTCGATAACCACGGTTTCCCGGTTTCTGTACCACCACAGCTGGTGAAGCCCATTTGCTATTCCTATTCTCATAAACCAATCCATATTCCAAGAGTTTACTAACAAACTCATCCAGAAATTCACTCTGCTGTCTTCCATACTTTCGATTTGGACATTTAATGTGTTTGGCGTTATTAAACAACTCAGATTTCAAGGGTGTGACTGAGGCAGGAGGATCGTTGGATAATTTCAATCGAAATACATTCCTATATTCCATGATGAGCTCCCTTAGCCTGTTTTGCCATTCGATTGGCAGTCCTTTTTCGACTGCTTTATTAATCAACCGATTTATAGCCAATTGGAATTCTTCATCGGTATCAATTTCGATATCTGGAGAATCAGATTCCATTTCCGATGTTCCCAGCTCCTTAGCGTGATCAGCGCCGTACTCATTGGTTCGATCTCCATTTTCAAGTGGCTTCTCACATTCCATCGAATCAACTAACATCTCTAGAGCTTGCTCAGGTGTGATGCCAATTTCTAACAATAGGTTTCTTCCTATTATGATATCCTGGTTGGGGACGTCCCAGACGTAACATTTACGATTTCGTAACGTTATCTCGCCTGCCCTACTCATCAGTACAAGGTTTAGACTCATCGTCTCATGCAATTCGCACGACGTTTTACCATCAGCAAGAGTCGCGATCTCTGGCTGTGGTAGTTTCTGAATCTTGAAATTTTCATGATCCAGTTTCTCTGCCTCAAGTGCCATTGATTTCGGGATTATGGTCACATCCGAGCCATTATCCAATAATGCTGGGCAAGAGAATGACACTAGAAATTTTCACTTGAATCTCCCTAACGAAGTCTGAATTGTCAGATTCTGCCCCAATTTTCCTGATCTTAATCAAGAGTCCAGTGTATTTGGAACCAGTTGGTTTATCGGTTTTTACGTCCGCAACTTTAGCCTGCTTGTGTTGCTCTAATAGCTGTCGCTGACGTTCAGTGCTGGGCTTCTTAGGGCATCCCGCCATTTTGTGGTCTTCAGAACCACATTCTAGACATTTGACTTTCGTTTTTGGAGTGGCTATAGGCTTTTTACTCTGCTTCGGTTTTTTGCTCTTCGGCTCGTTACCATCAGCTTTGTATTTCCCAGCACTGCTCTTGCGTTTCTTGACTCCATCACGTGCGGCAATAATCTCTTCAGCCTTGCGAACTTTGTGAGCACAAATTGCTTCCGCGCTGGCTATCTCGAAGAATCGGATTTCGTCACGATTAAGCTTCGAGTCCTTTTCAAGAGAATCTTTTATTAGCTGATGCAGTGTAGGTTCATTACGCATAGCTTCGACCAAGTATTGGATTTTCAGTTTGCGGCCATCCTTTCCATCGAAAGCTGAGGCCCACCCTTTATTAACTACGGTTTCATTGAAGGTAGTAAACAGACGAAGGATACGATCCTCAGGATCATTCCTGCCGCCCAATTTCACTATCAGAGCCAACGTACGCTTCAGAATGGTACTCATGGACCCAGGATCGGGCTCCGTTTTCCCAACTTTGTTGCGCATCCAGCTCAACAGCTGCTCCGAGTCTACTTCATCTTTGCGCTTCTTTAACAACAAGTCACAAATTGAAGTAAGGGTGTTCGGATGAATAGCCGATTTAATTGAACGCGGCTTTATTTTCGGGTCAATCGATCCGTCTGCAATCCCATCATCATGAATTACCACTCATATTCGTCGAGAAAAGAGACAATCGCCTCCTTGGCGAAACTCATCAGTTCCGGACAAGGGTTTCCTGCAACGTTTGAACTGCGATAACTACCAGTTCGACCATCCGTAGACATCGTCTCAGAAGTTACCGGTTTGGGGGCCTTCCCCGATTTGGAGGAGTCCCGATCGGCATCCGCCGACAGCTGTTGCTCCTGTCGTTCGTCGTCCGACATTGTAGCTGCTCTCTCCCGCAGGTACAGTAAAGCGCTTTGTGCCGATCTGAGGTACGAGACAGTCGATCACAGATGGAGACAATAAAATAGAATGAGTCTGTATTAATTGCGTGCGGTAGAAAGTAGCGGAGGTGGGCTGCGCTAACCAGATCACCACAGGTGTCCAGAGTGTTGTGGTCGAATGCCCTGCCGTTTTTGCACTCGCTCTGTTGACGGATCTTCTGATAAACGTCCTCGGCCTCATCAACTTCAGTTTCAGCTTCGACGACTGCAGTCCTCCTGTCGATGCTGGCCTCGTCCTTTTCGGCATTTTCGAGCAAATCGGCGAATCTGGATAATGGAAACAGAAGATAAAGCCAAGGGTAATTTTTGACCAAACCGTTAAAAGAATAATTGCAATGCAAACGTGTGTAGAGTTTAACAGCACCCCAAAACATTGCAATGAAATCAAATTCGCAATAATAGCAGCAGCGACGCCGCCCTCAAAGACCACAGAAGCCCTGATGGTTCTTGCCACGTTCATTAGAGCCAGGTGAGCGAAACGCTTTCGTTTTCGTGGCATGCCAAACGATTGAAGTAAGCAGCACCGCACGTGGATGATTTGTACCATGTCCAAAATGAAATGCGCTGTCAACGGACTTTTCTGACTGCGCATATTTCTGCCCTTCACCGGCGCACTTTATTTTTTCGGTGAAAAACCTAAAATGTGCGCCTATTGGTGCAATCCGACGGTCTCCTTACAACTAAATATCATTAAAGCTGCGCGATAATTTCGAAATTTTGAAAACCGGGCCGTTCTTTTGTTCCTCTCGACGAGATCTATTCGAAAACGGCCTTTGATATTGACAGAAAGGTTACCCGGGCAAGCCTTGTTTAATCAAGTTACTCCCTTAGTAATCTATGACAGTTAAGATGTCCGCGACGGTACTTCTGTGAAATCAAAGTATATTGTCCGGTAAAAATGCCAAATTTCTAATAGTGCGTACGCACATTATTTGAAATCGAATTGAAACAATGTAGAATTAAGATGAGTCGCACTGTACGAATTTATCTCTGTCTGTTAGTCTCGTGCGTTTTTTGCCGATGTGGAATCGAATGCGGAATTGGATCAACCGGCCGCAAGATGGTTCCATGGTTGAAAGTTTCCCCTTTCTCCCCCAATCAGACCCCAGCTGTCAGCCGGGCACAATCTCCTTCCCCTGATGACCAGTCTACTCTTACTTTGTCCTCCTTAGTGTCCCAGATATCGCGAAACTGTCCGCACTGGATACATTGTAATACACCGGATGGTGATGGTGATGGTGCTATGAGTATTGTCACTTGATGATTGGGAGGCCTCTAAATACAATAACAGCAGTTGCTATAGTAACAAACTCTAGTGTCTTAACACAACAATCTGCTCTTTCTGGATCGTATTCTTCTTTCTAAAGTTGCATGAAGCCTTCAAAGCATACGCAAACTCTCATATGTTAGGTTTTCTGGTAATCATGAAAATTTTGCCAAAGATGAGTTTGCCAAGGAATATGGAGACACAGTAGTCAGTATTAAAAAAACACAAAGATGAGAATACTTTTATTGTAGCAGTTGTGGTATTCCTGAGAGTTCAAACAAGGTTTGCGTTGCTAAGAGCGCTGTCGAAGCTCTCGGAGACCACCCTTCACTGTGACGGATAAAACAACAGAATCGTCGCAAGAAGGGGCAAAAGGGAACGAGATAGTAGAGGAGCGAAAGGGGTAGATCTAGATGACACAGAGCGATCTGTGACTGAAGGGAGGCTGCGTTTCCGTTGACAGAAGCGCAGCCTCTTTCCGTCGACGTCGACTGAAAAAAAGTTTACCGCTCTCTCTACTCTCTATTCTCTCGTTCTCTCTCTCTCTCGCTCCTGTCTTCTATTTGATGAACAGTTCTTCCGTTTTTTGCCCTTTTTTTCCTTTGCTTTTTGAATCGTGGTATTATAACGCCTCTATCCAGTTTTCGGTATCCATTTTGTCGGGACTCGGAGAGGATTTCAAATTGATACAGTTGGATCCTCATGATACGACAGACTTACATCCAAGATTTCCAAACGGTCTCTGAGATGTTGATCAGGCTAGCCTTAACCATGTTAACATAGTTATTCGTGGGCTAATCGCATTACGAGATCTTTAGCAATGGCAGATGATTCGGGCACTTTTTTATCCATATTCAGGGTGTTGTGACTAGAATAATGTTGTGTATGAAAAGTCATCCCACTTTTCCCTCCCGAAAAAAATACTCCATTTTACCTTCCCCAAACATGAATACAATCCATATTGTCATTTCAAAAACTATCTCCAAACTATTAGATGATCCATTACTGTATGATTTTAAAATATAACAGTTTTTTATATAAAATCAATAAAAACTCTTCGTTGGATTAAACTCCAGGATCAATCGCAGTCTTCTGTCATCCCGGGTCACCATTGTCGAAAGAGAATCAGAAAAATGATTCCAGACTCACGGACTTCTTCCGCTGCCGCCAAATGTCACGGTCCGTACGCAAATCTTCTGACCCGCCGATCTATTTCGAAGTCGAACCTCCAGAGATGACCATGAAGGCTTTGGTCGTCGTCGTCTTTGCCATCGCGATGGCACGTTCCTCTGCCCAATCTCTATTCGACGAAGTGCCTGACTATTCCTACTCTAGTTCGGTCTCTTCCTTTGATGGCGAAGATCATCTGGAGTTTCTCGAATCCGACGACGGCGACCATCTTGACTTTCTCGGGCCCGACGAAGACACTCTTGAAGAGATCAATCCAGTCGAAAGATTTGATGACATTATCAGGTCCGACGAAGAGCCTGATTTCTCCTACTCTAGTTCGGTCTCTTCCTTTGATGGCGAAGATCGTTTGGCCCTTCTCAAAGCCGACGAAGGCGAATGTCTTCACTTTCTTGTCCCCGAGGAAGACACTCCTGAAGAAACAATTAGATGAAATCTCAGGTCCGAACGTACTGTACCCAACCACGAACTTTCATTCTAAACTTGGAGCATAGATCCAATATTAGGCACAAATCACGCATCAACCTGCAACCAGATGAGCTCCTTCTGCTTGACGAAGTGATTCGGCTTTACTCGGAACCGCTTCTACCATCAGAACCGCTCCCATCATCATCATCTCTCTCGGTCTTCTCTCGTCCCTGGAAATGGCTAAAAATCATGATCGATTCGAAACTTAAAACGGACTCAACGGACCTGATCAAGAAATTGCTGTTACCGTCCAGCTCTCTCCATGAAGCTCAGTTTGGCGCGATCTTGCTGGCGCTGCATCCTCCTGCTTCATTCGAGCTCGTTTCGCTCTTACTTACACGGACTCTGCCTGAAACTCGTTGCCTGTTCGAACTGTATTACGACTCCATTATGCGCCAGATGAAGTCCGCCCATATCGACAAACTTATCGAAACGGTGTTCACGGATTTTGTTCAGCCATCCGATTTCGAACGTCATACACTGCTTCGGACTGTGTGGGATCTTCTCAACAAACTTAGTTCGGAATCCGTCCGTCGCAAGATGGCTGTTACGAACTCCTGTCTGTTATCTCCATTCTTGTGGACGGAATGTTTCCAATATGAAATTTCTCGTCACAAATCGATCGAATCGATTCGCGAACTTCTATCACCTAACTGCGATCAAGATGCTTTTATCCGAGAGGCGATTGTTCGGAGTCTTGTCCATTTTTGCGAAAACGAAGAATGGCAAGTTTCGGATTTCGTGTGTCTGTGGATTGGGTTGTCACTCGAGTTTCTCCAAAAGTAATTCGATCCGTTTCTTGTTGAAATTTCACTCTGATTGTTTTCAAGCCCGATTGAAGAGCTGCCATTTGGACAAGAATTTGTCCAACGAATCAGAAATTCTTGTGGACTCAGTGACCGTGATATAGCGCTCCATATTGACAATGCTAGTGGAGTATTAATGGAGGTTGTTCATCATACAAAGTAATGTCGCCTATCTATTTTCGTTCTTGATTTTCTGATTGTCTCTCAGCAAAGTCAAAAAGCTCTATCATGAGGCAAAATTATCTACAAATGGGACGAGAGACCCAATGTCAGTGAATCCTGCCATCTTTTTTCTCATACTTTTCTATTTTTGCATTTTCAGTGTTTAAAATTACAAAATCATAATTTTTGTTGAATCCTCAGCACAAACTTTATAACCAACAAAATAATTATTTTTGTATTTGTAACTTTACTGTCCGTAAAATATGTTTAGTTTTTAAAAACAATGTTGCAATATTCCGGGTCGTTTTAGTCGTGATGAAACGTTTCGAGATTGATTTGTGTATTCAATATTGTTATAGTCCTAAAAAATTGGACATTGGCACTGCTGGTGACCCCAAGTTATTGAAACGTCTCGGAGATAATGAGATGTACCCCTATAATTACCAGATCGAGACACGTGAGTATGATCCTGAATGGGAATGGGGTGAGGATTGCGCTGCTATGGAAAAGCGTCGTCGAGAAGAAACTTTCGAATTTTTTGATATGGCCGAGTGTCTGTCTGTAAGGTCAGCTAAAAGCTTTTTCCTTTTAAGAAAATTTAACAATTTTTTCTAAATCTGATTGCTTCAGCATTGGTCCATTCGAGGCGTACGGCTATCAATTACCTGAACCGTATTTTGTTAAGGCAGCATCCGTGATTCATTTGTTAGAGGTAACCTCTCAGCCCTCTATCTACAACGATTATTCGGAGGATGTTGTTCATTCTATGTTCAATGTGGCCCTCGCTGCTTGTTGGATTCTTCCGACAACTGTTACTGTCGAGATATTCCCAATTGCTCTTAAGCATCCACTGCTGGAAAAGTCGTCCTTTGCTGAGAGAATTATTCTGCAGTCGGTTTATCGCTTAAAGTCGTCCATGCCTCTATCATTGAAGGCTCTGAGGAAGAAGTTTGGAATGTTTCCTTCTCATTGGCAGAGCGAACAAGAGGATGATCGTGACGGGTTTCTGATGCAACGTATGCTGGAACTTTTACCACGAGATATGCGAATGCGGGTTAGTCAGGAATTCCTTGCTTATCGGACAAAGGCGTCCAGCAACGAAGATGAAGGGACGGCTTGGGTTATTATCTCCCAATATTCAACAGAGAGCTCTAATTGAAACAATGCAGACAATCTTTCATCTTTCTGATTATCTCACATCAGCTTCTATGGTAACATTTGAACAACCCAAAGTCACTGAGGATCGCCTTGAAATCTTAGAATTCTTTGACAAATTTGTTTGATGTTCTGTTTTTTTTTTCATTATTTTCCAAATTCTCTTTTTTGCAAAGTTTTGTTGTCTATAGTCTGGTTTTTTATAAACGACAAGTTTGCTGTTCTGAATGTGATTCGTCATCATCCAGAAATGAGTAGAGAATGATGAGGAACTTCCAGTAGAGCGTATCGCCGTCTTGGCTCTAGAAGTAGCGTCTTTGCACCGATCCGAAAAGTTCCTGTATCTCACAGTATGGCTGTTAGGAACTTGAATTTCAGAGGTATCACAGCGTCATTATGTCTCAATGCTACACCAGATGCAGATTCGCATGTGAAAATTACGCTCTGGTCTCTCTTAGTCATCTATGACCATATCGGTTCAAAAAACTACAAAAACTCGTTATGTTTGAACCTACATTAAGGTCGTTTTAACCTCCAACCCAAACTCAACATTCAAATCCAACAATTGTGCATGAAGTTTGTTGACTCCATCTTTCAAACAGCGTCTGTTTCACAAAATGGATCCGCAATGCTATGACCTTTATCAGTGATGTAACTGAGGAGAACCGGGCCTGGAATTACGTACAACACATTCAGCTGGGAAACTCCAATCGATAGAACCAACAACTGAGATGAAACCTTCTCAGGTCGCAGCGTGGCCTCTCGACAAAGTGATTTCTCACTTTTTTTATTGAGGAAATCAGTCCACTGCTTTGATTTAAACGTCACTAGATGCTAGCAAGCAGGTTAGTAATGGATCTTGGCGTAAGAAAACCCTAGCCCGCAATCAGCCAGGCGCGGAGACGACGGCGGCTTCTGTCTGTTAGAATTTTATGTTTGATCTTTGTTTCATCAACTTCACAAAAACAAGTTGTTTTTTTTACAAAAATTTCAAAGTTTTATCTTGCCAGAGAAGCAAAGTCTGCGATCAATCGAATCGGATCGATCTTCGTGCCCGGAACAGAGCGTCCCGGCTCTATCGGATCCAAAAGCTACAAAACCGATTCTGGTGATAGAACTCAGTAACGGACACCGTACAGCATGGAACCAGCATTGTACGTATCCGTACCAGCCCGGACGCCGCCTTCGATCTATGATTAGCTGCTGCCGTGGCGCTGGGGTAGCGTCCGGCCGGAACCCGACCATCGTTTAGCGGGTCTGACCATCGTCTGCATCAGCAACACGCACGGCCAGCACCGCCGCCTGACGATGCCGCCCGGCGACATTCTCCTGCACGCCGGCGACTACTCGCGCTTCGGATCGCTGCCGGACGCCGTCGACTTCAATGCGTGGCTGGGCGAACTCGACTATCGCCGCAAGATCGTCGTCCAAGGCAACCACGAGCATAATGCCGCCTGGAGCTCCCAGGCCGACGAAATCGTCAGCAACGCCCATCTGCTACGACACGAACCGCTCGAATTTCTTCTGGTCGTGTACGGCGCGGAATCCGTACTACGACCAGATCCCGTCCGGGACGGATATCGTCGTGGCGCATAACCCGGCCCGCGACCATGCCGATTTGGGCCGAGGCTGCCGCTCGTTTCTGGAGCGGATTCGCGCGATTCGGCCGCGGCTTGTGGTGGGCGGCCATATTCATGACGGGCGCGGCGTCCGATTCGGGGCGGGATCGTTGCGCGGCTCGGTTTTTGTCAATGCCGCCTGCGCTGCCGATCAACATGTTGTTACCAAGGACGCAGTCGTCCTACGTTTCTCGGACGATCGTTAGGGCTAGGTTAGGGTTTTCTGAAATCTGCCGCAAAATCGCCGTGGATTCGCTACGACATCTTTTTTTCCCATAATAAACGATTTCATGCATCGTATTGGGGAAACATAAAACGTTTAAATTGAAACAAGTATTATGTTACTTAAAAATTCGCATCGACAATATCGTACTATGCTTAGGGTTAGGGTTTTTATTTTCTAAAGGGGTTACTGTACACCAACTAATGATCCTCTGAAAACCCTCAAAGCCACGCTGATAGGGAAACCGACTCGATGGATAACAATAACCGATTTCAGAGACGATCTCAGCATAAGCGACCCGGACGGCATCGAGCATCAGCTCCGAGCATGACGCC
>RBZT01000867.1:0-22469 GCA_003693705.1 Polymyxa betae
GTGTGGCAATCTGTCGTTCAAGCCTGAGAAGATTGCACGAAGAAATAGTGAAGATGAATCTGTATTAATTATATGCGTATTCAAGCCCTTAGTAAATCCAGAAATTCATCGGAGTTGATTGATAGCCAGAGTATGCATAAATTAGAGCCATACAATATCCAATATTGTTACAAGCGTGTCAAATCCAGATTCTAGGTGGTATCCAAACGCGACCTTAGAGCTAGGGTTGATAAGGGGTCGGGTCGGGTCGTGTCGGGTTTTACAAATACCCAACCCGATCTGATCGGGTTGGACCCGCTGTTTTCAACCTGGGTTGGACCCGGGTTGACTGGATAAAAATTAAATAAATTTTCAACGCGCGAGTTTGCGGCATCCCTGAGAGACAGACTCATCAATCCATGAGCTAGCGGCATCCGTGAGAGACAGTCTCATCAATCGTATACTCGTCTTCTTTTCTTATCAGAGACGTCGAGCAATGGATTCAGAGTGTCAATTCGTTGACCCCGAGCACGTTGACGGTAGTGACGTCGGACAATGCGTTTCTAATTCTGGTGTCGAATCTGCTGCTGGATCTGTCGTAAACCAATTTATTATTACAGCCAACGACGGCACTTTCAGCTGCCGACTTGTAATGCCAAGAAGAAGTCCACGCACTGGTCAGTTCGAAGTATACATCAAATTTTCGGCGTCACTTGATGAAGTTCCATCCGAATGAATTCGGAAATAAGGAATTCGATTCCTCCCAATCGAAGCTCGACCATCACGGATTTTCCGGATTCAAACGAAAGTCATTGTCGAGCTCGGAGTTTTCGTCTAGCGACAAGGGTTACGCCGACAAGAAGTTGGTAGATTGGATTGTTAACCATTGTCAATCTCTATCGGCCGTTGAAAATCGTGATTTTCTTGAGTTCTGCAATGCTTTACGTCCGGAATACAAAATCCCTTCAAGAAGCACAATACGAACTCGTATCATTTCAAGATGGGAAGATGAAAAAGACAAAGTCCGCGAGCGAATCAGGAGCGACATTTCCCGGAAGAATCGTCGTCTAGGTTTAACAACTGATATGTGGACTTCAGCAGCAAAGCGTGGTTATATGGTGGTTACCCTTCACTACATTGATGACGATTGGGAAATGCGCTCTGTAATCGTTTCATTTATTCGTGTATTATATCCTCATACCGCTTCTCGATTGGCCGAGCATCTCGTTAAAGCAATCGTCGAACTGGATCCATCCCTGTTTTTCTTGTGTTTGGGCCATTACTGGAGATAATGCTACAACAAACCCTGCAATGGTTACTGCTGCAAAACCTCTTCTACATGAAGAGATGTTGAAGTACGAAACCAGTATCCTTCCGTCCGAAGCGCGTGCAGAATCCGGACAAGATGGCGCGACATGTGTCAGGTTCGATCGAACTGGGTTTCAAGACGAAGTTTTTCTTGTGAGATGCTTTGCGCACAGTATTCAACTAGCGGTAATAGCAGGCCTTACATCCTGTCCAGCGATCGATGCCGCTATTGGTCGGATGCGTGATATTATCAAGAAGTTGTGTGATTCGCCAAAACTTTTAGAGTTATAACAGGACATTTGCGTTGCTGTGAAAGTTCAGTTCCGTGTTCCAATACTGGACGTGGAGTCACGCTGGAACAGTACCTATGAAATGATTTCCGTCATTATTACTTTGCGAAAACCTGCCGAAGAACTGCTTCGCCGAATACGTGATCAGCATGAGGGCTATATCAATTTATCGATTAAGCCAAACGACCATTGTGCGCTGAAGTTTCTGTAATCTCGTGGTCGGCCCTTGAAGATTTCAAACTTTTTCTGGCGCCATTTAAGGATGCTACAGAGCTAATGTCCGGTTCAACTTATCCCACGCTTGGCATTGTTGTCCCTGCTTATCACACGTTATCAAAACATGTAAGCCAAGCGTGCTCTTCAGATTACTATCAATTTCGCCAAACCAGTGGACGCTAAACTCAAAGAGTACAAGAATGTGATTGTTTGTCCCCAGGTTCAACTTGCTGCTGCGCTGGACCCGCGTATTACACAGTATCTTGCATCACTTGAGATGGATACTACTTTACTGAAGAGCAATCTTGAGCTGTGTTTCCAATTGCATTATGAAGACTTCTATCTGGCAACGCAAACTGCAGCAAGTAATAGTCCGTCTGCAAGACGATCGGAATCCAGCTCGTTTTTTAGCGGCCAGATTGGGCCGAGTTCTTCTGCTGGACCTAGTACCGATGAACCGTTCATGAATGAGCTCGAACGCTGGATGAAACGCACTCCCATGGGTACCAGTGAAAGCAGCCACAACGTCCTCATGTGGTTCAAAGTTAACGCGAGTATGTATCCACGGATCCAGCTGATGGCCCGGGATTTCCTGGGAGTTCCTGCTACTTCAGTGCACAGCGAATGTGCATTCTCACGAACAGGAACAACAATCTCCGAGCGACGCTCGCGCTTGGGCGATGATATTGTGCAGGCCATATGTGAACTGCAGTCATTTTATAGCTTTTCTCAATGTAAACGGTCGTAATAGGAAACCCCAATCAATAATACAGCAAAAGCAGCATTTCGAGATCAGTTAGGACGGATCATCCACGAACTTCCGAATAGTCCGGATAATTCAGCAAAATCAGTATGATCGGGTCCAACCCGGGTTCGACCCGAGTCAATGAAATACCCGACTCGGTCGGGTCGGGTCGAACGACTCGACCCCAACCCGACTCACCTGACCCGGGTCCGACTCGGGTCGGGTTCATTTTCCCCCAACCCTATTTAGAGCATGTATAGCGGAGCGCAGTTATCGTTATCGTTAAAGTTTATAAATCATTAGACCTTTCCGTATATTGAAACAGGGTTTCAGGCTATAGCTTTCCGTCATAGAGGCCAAACTCTGTTTAGAATCTGCTTTCCGTAATTTATCATAAACTCGTTCTATCCAAACAGACTTTCTATGATGCCTGATTCTGAGGCTAATTCTGACTTCTTTTCGGACGATTGGAATGACTCCCTTTTTGAGTCATACTCTTTTATGTACCATTCAGCAACAGCATTGCTGACTGCCTTGGATGAGATGGATGGCGACGATCAGGACTTATTTCAACAGTCTGTTGATCCCAGCGTAGGCGTTCGTGACTTTCTGGGGTCTCTTTGGAGATGTCCTTTGATATTTAAAACTATGACAAACTTTTCGACTGACGAATTTGAAGAACTATGCCAGAAAGTTTTGCTTTATAATAGCAACAACCGCTCGATCTACGGGCGATCTTATTCGAGGAGCAGGACGTCCGCCCAAGCTGTCGCCCGATCAGCGACTGTTAAATTTTTTGATGTATTTGAAGCACGACAAAACATATGTCTTCGATGCTTGTCTGTGGAACTGGGCACGTAGCAGCGTTTGCGATGACAGCATATTCATTGCTCACTGCATTCGAATTTCTTGTGCAGATGAACTTCGTTGGCTTAACGCCAATAAAAGAAGAGCGCTTGGAACAGTTCTGCCTCAGTTTCAGGGCTGCATAGGATTTATAGATGGAACTCTTTGCAGATCCGGAAGCCGAAAGATGATGAGCAAGAGAGAAGATGGTACAATGGTCGGTTGAAGATGCATTGCTTCAACAATACTGTAGTTGTTGATCATAATGGTCTATGTATTTTCCTCGATCTAGGATATCCTGGATCATTTCACGACGTTAATACTCTTCGGCAGTCCGAACTCGACGAGAACTGGAGGACGTATTTCACCCATACCGATCAATATCAGGAATATGTTCCAGGAGATCGTGGCTATATGGGTAGGTAATTGATCACGAATTTCAGGCTGTTAAATTTCAATAGCAGGGCACGACATGTATATTCTGCGGCGAATTGACAGTCGGGAACGAGCTGATGAAAACGTTCTTGGAGCCATCAATGCATTCAACAAAATGCATACGGGAGAAAGGATTGCTGTGGAATGCATGGGGTATTGGAGGGATGAAAAAGTGGAAGCGTCTCATGAAAGTGTTTGATAGCACCCGAGAAAAGTTCGCTGACATCTTTTTTGCAGCAGCAATCTTGACCAATTTCCTACATCGACGTCGACAGAATTTCCGAACAGACATTGATAATAATCGGCGCCCGGGTGTCGGATGGGGCTATGATGTCTAGTAGTTCAGATAGAACTGACGTTTTTATAGAAACAAACATATGTATTAGGGTGCGTTTGGCTATCTGCGCTCCGGAATTTTGCAAAAGTCCTTTCTTGCAATATTCCTGTAAAATATTGTAAGAACACGTTTTGACAAATTCCTGATCGTTTGGATGCATTGTTTGTGAATAAAAACACACAAATTTGATAGTCCGCATCGAATATCTTCTATTGTACAGTATTCTCTTTGCGACAATCATGTCAAATGAAGGGCAGTTTCAGGCTCAGGTTAAGCCGGCCGTAAAACAGGATGTCGGGCGTGCTAAATGGACGGCTAACAAGCAGTTACGTCTAATGGAGCTCATGATCGTCCAGGTGAAGTGCTAGTTCTACCATCCGCCTACATTTGTTGTTTATATTTATGCTGACATCAGGTCGCCAAAGGCGGAAAAGCAGATAACGGATATAAGAAACAGGCTTGGCAAGCTGTAGCTGTCGCCTTTAACAAGGAATTCGGGACGAGCTATGAAATCAGGCAGTTAAAGTCTCCTGGACAACATTCCTGTTCGAATCGTTATGACAGCCGATGGCTGGTCTTCGCGGGTGATACGAGGATACTTTGTCGTTACTGCTCAATGGATTGATGTGAGATGGAAGATGAATTCGTGTGCTCTAGATTTTCTGTACGGCACCAATCAGGACTTGGAGAAAAGGGCCGCCTCTGTGCGGACAATGTTTGATCTGTCAGATGATAACACCGACGATACTGATCCGCGCTTTACAGACGTTGACGATGGTCACGGAGATTCTGTCGACCACGGAGTTCGTTATCAGGGCGGCACAAACGGTGACGATGACGCTCCCAGCTGCAACGATGAAGAGCTAGTCGCTCTGGGCGGCGTGATTGCTGTTGGAGCGTTGGTTCATCATCGTCGAGAAGGTACCCGCTGTGGTGCTGAACGTAACGGTTTACCTCTGAGGCGATCTGGGAGAACTCATCATCCACCACTTCGTTTTGCGGATATCAATTACGACGGCATAGCTCGTGGCGCGCGCGGTCGTGTTCGGGTTAACGAGCGTCGTCAAAAGGGCGTCGCAGCTCGAGGGAAGCCGCCAGCAACGAGGATCAACCTTCAACCACTACAATTTTAACGACCGCGACGGTGCGCACAATCGAATTACACTCTAGGTGAGAGATGCATGCATGCCGGTCGACGAGAGCATCGACAACGAGATCGCCGAAGGATCGGAGCCTGGCTCTGATCATGACGAAAGCAGCGCGGATGATGTCAGCGAATATGTCTTTTACGATTCGCAGGAATCACACGACGGATGGACATGTTTGTGTTCGGCCAGCGGAGCGGACGACGGACTGTTCGCATTGCTGACGAGAAAAGCTTCTGAAGCGAAATCCGACCCGAATTCGGAGTTAGAGGCGCGCTCCAGCCCTGAGCGCGCGGAGGGGCATAAATCAGAACAGGAGGAGTTCCAGGCGCCGATAGACGAGGACGTCGCGGACGTAGTGGACAAGCCTTTTGATGCTGCGGTTCTTCCTAGAAAGTTCGTGTACAAGACGAAACGCGACGAAAAGGGCACGGGCGTTTGTTACAAGGCCGGGTTCGTGCCGCTAGGGTGCTGTGACCCATGGAAGGCTCTGAAGTTTGCTCCAAGGAATGCCACGCTGAGGGTGCTGATCGCGCTCGCAGCTATGATGGCCATGGACATACAGTAGCTCAACGTCAAGTGGGCGTTTCTGAATGGTGGTCTGAAGACATCAGTTTTCGTGGAGCATCTGGGGTTCGAGAAGGGCGATCCGATCAAAAAGGTCTAGCGTTTGAAGACAGCGCTATATGGTTTGGTTGATGCGCCGCGGTTGTGGTATGAGACATTGACGCTGGTGGAATTCGGGATCGTTTGGACTCTGGAGATCCATGTCTCTATGTACTTCATGTGGACTCCATATCGTGATTCTGGGCGTCTTCGTGGACGACTGATCGTTTGGACTCTGGAGATCCATGTCTCTATGTACTTCATGTGGACTCCATATCGTGATTCTGGGCGTCTTCGTGGACGACTTTATTCTGTGCGGGACTGAGCATTCGATGTTGAAAGAGGTGAAGACCATGCTGGGAAATGGATTTAGGACTAAAAATCTTGGGCCCGCAAGATGGTCTTTGGGGATGCGCCTACTACAAACTGACAAGGGGTACATTCTGGACCGGAATCAATATCTGAGGTTTGTATTGGGGCGCTGTCGACAATACCTCCGGAAGACGACAGATCGTGGACGAGGACCAATGGTGCCAATGCATGTTAATTCGACTTGCGGCGTGCGAGCGCTAACGACCCGGTGGTACAGCTTCCGTTTCGAGAAGCATTGGGATCGATCGGACATTTGACGATCGGGATTCGGATCGATATTGCGTTCGCTGTGAGCGTTTTATCGAGATTTGTGGCTCGACATTCTCAGAAGGATTGGGAAGCCGCGGTTCATTTCTAACTATATCTCAGTGGGCACCAACATGTTGGATGGGTCTACGAGAAGCGGGAAGATGTTATGCAGTTCGATCCGAAGGCATTGAACGGCATGGAATTCAGTCAGCAAGGCGGGTCAGTCGATCCGGATTCTGAAAATGATCCAGATACTTCGAAATCCGTCGGTTGTATGATCGTGACTCTGTTCGGAACGGCGGTGTCGTGGCTGTCGAAACTGCTAAGTCTGGTGGCCACGTCAAAATGCCATGCGGAATATATTTCGGCGTTCGAATGCTCACGCGAGATCGTTTGGTTAAGAGTGCTACTGAACGAGATCGGCATGGTGTTATCCGGGCCGAGTGTTTTGTTGGAGGACAACGCGGCTGTGAAGTGGACGGCTGAGACGGACGGCGATTGGGCCGAGAACAAGCATATCCGAGTGAAGCACCATTGGGAACGAGAGTGGATTCGGGAAGGGTTCCTGCGTCTGGAGACTGTGACGAGCAAAGACAATCCGTCTGATTTTTTTATCAAAGGAGCCGACGAAGTTGTGTCTGGACCTGATGATGGAACGGTCCGGTATGCGTACGATCGGGGTTGGCGATCACTCCGATCAGGGCGGCTGTTTGGGAGATCGGTCGTGACGTTATCTACGAATACGTTCGCGTCATGCATGACACGTAATCTCAGCTAGCAGGCCAGAGTGAGGAACTGATAATACAATCGTCTACTACGAATAGTTTTACATTATCGAAATCTTTACTATGGACTTCGTTCCAGCCAAAACGCTGCAAGTCAATTCGACTAGTTGCCTTCTTAGTCCGACGTGGTTGCAATTTCGTTGCACCCTCAAGAATGTCTCTAAGGTTTACAATCAGTTTATATAATCAGGTATGGAGAGAGCCATCAATTGTGATGCCATCAAATTTTGCTGCAATTCATTAGCCTTTTTTGCAATTGGCATATTCTCTAATGCTGCAATTCGCTTTGGATCATGTCTAACTCCTGTGGAGCTAAAGTTTCGACCAAATAATTAACTTTTTTTAAATAAAATTAGATTGTCTCAATATTGAATTTCAAATTAAAGTTCTCGGCTAATCATGAATTGAGTAGTAGGCGTGACTCAGCATGACGTAGTGGTGTAGTTTGCGATCCCAACATCTCCATGTCTTTATTCTGCAGAATGTCTAACGCCGAACCGAATGATACTATCTTCGAGACGAATTCCAATAATCAGAATTCGTCATCATTGACAAAAACCGAAACGAACGCCGGCATTAAGAGAACGCCAGGCCGAAAACTGTGCGGTTGAGAAGCCCAAACCACGGCCCCTCCAGCCAAGCATGTAGGATAGGCGACGCGAGCGCCTGAAACGATGGCTGCCCTCGTTGGATCCAGAAGAAAATTACTGTTTTATTGCGAAACTGAGCTCTATTTCAGAAATTGACCTCACAGAGATCAATTTCCGCAATATAGATTGAACCAGAGCAAGTCGCAATCTGACTGGTGGATGTCTCGATTGCGCCACGGAGTCTATTTACTTGAAACAGCCTCTAATTCTAAAGTTCGACTGAGTATTTCGAACCATGTTTGTTCACTATCAGCATAAGCCATCAAATCATCAATCCATATGATTGGAGATTTATATAGCATATCAGCAAATATTTCAGCATTCGATCCTGAAATAGGGTAGCCGAATTTGGAACACCCAGAATGGACCGTGTTGAGGTAAATACAGCTCGATCTGTCGTGAATGAAAGTAAATTTCGACAAGTTTCATCCAAAGGCATAATCCAAACGAATTTAAAAGCATCATGTATCAACCAAAGTTATGATCCCGATAAAAATTGAACTATTGATTCAAGAAAAGGCATTGTCCATGCAGAAGATTCACATTGAGCATTAACAGCTCGAAGATCTACTACCATCCTGAATCCCTTCTCCTATTTTACAACTTGAACAGGACTTGCTCATTCTGCATTATAATTCTCGTATATAAGTCCATGTTTCAGAAGTGAGTCTGTGAACTCTTTCAAGAACTCACTCTGCTCTTTAGTATATTGGCGAGCTTTGCAACGAAATGCCTTGGCACCAGGATGCAAATGCGTTCTAAACGGAGTAACAGATGCTGGTGTCAGGCCCTAGCCTTAGTCGAAAAACATTTTGTCGAAGCAATAAAAGCTCCAGCAATTTATTCTCAGAATTCGAAGACATGCCCTTAGCACAAGACATGATTCACTACTTCCGCTCATCTTCCGAACTACCTCATGAGTCATCTAGGCTCAATTCCAAGTTCATGTTGACTCTATAATGACTCACAATATCGAACCTTTGCTGTCTCTGTTTAACGAAATACAACCATTCTCGAGTCTATTCGATTTTTAATAAGCCTTGTTCCCCTGCTTCTTCGTTGTCTTCGTTACTTCTTCCTCGTCTTGTCCCAGTCCTCACCTTAGATTCGAGAATCCTATTTCCCAAGAGCACCCGAACAAGACCCATAATCGTTAACGGCGACCCATTCGACGCTAGAAACCCTGAACACGTTGCCATTGTCGTCGCAGAGCTCGCCGACAAAGTTTCTGACATGCAACTATCCAAGGATCAGCTAGAGCAACGCAACGCCGAGCTCTCGCAGCAGATCGAATCTCAAACCCTAAAAGAATACGCCAGCATAGCGCGAGCATCAAAAGTGAGCGAAGCTGGCCAACAAATAAGGAACTGGGGTTTGAACATCCGCAGACCAGCGCCCGTCAGCCCGCAGAATGTGTCATGCGGGCCATTTAATGAGGGTTTCCGTGACTGAAAGCACGATTCCCTTACGAAGAACGCGGTTACGGGTGTATCGTGATGTGCATGATTTCCAGACTGCACAGCGCGCAGACGCATGCCGGGCATCAATCAGATACGCAGAGAGTATATGCCCCACTTGGAGCGTCAGACAGGTCTATTCAACCTCCCACAATCGGATTAAATCCAAAGTAATAAAACAGAGCATTTTCATTTGCATTAAAGGAAACAGGCAGCAACGCATTGATTTCAAACGTTTTTCAGGTTAATTTTGAGCATCCTAAATCCGTAATCTGCCCCTCAAAGGAATAAGTCTAGGAATTTCTAAATTGAATTCCAGGAACCGTCCTTTGATAAAGAAGGTATAAACTGTTCCAAGCGATAAAAAATTCGGTGAATTGAAAACATGCGGTCCAGGTATGACATCCGAAAATTGCTGGATATGACTGTATTTAAATGAAATAATAAATGAGATCGTGAGTTCTGCGAACTTCACGATCAACATTGCAATGTTTTTTTCTAGGGATTGTCATCACATTTGATTGAAAATCAGGTTGCGGAGCTCATTTTCAATAAATGCAATGTTAAAAATAGAGCGCAAATCGGTTTGAGGGTTGCACAATAATTTTCCAAATTGTTTTACTTGGAACAGGCTCTTAGAAAATCAGGCGAAAATGAGTTCTTGAGTCACGTCGCCTGTATGAATCATCCCTTCAATTACCGGTGCGTCGGGTTCGTATTACTCCCCCTTCTATCGGTGTATCTGTTGAGCGCTGATTCACAAATTCGGGAGTGAAATCAAGCTCTTGTTCATCTTCCGAATTTGCAAAATTTTCTGAAAAATAGGATTCATAGTCACTATCCTCAGGGGCCGACAGGGCCGGTGGTTGCTCGGCCGCCATAGACATAGTGGAAGGCGGGTGTGAAGTGCGCGCAACCCCAGTCCCATAGTTCGTCTTCCCCTTGCTTTCGTCGTCGTCAACTTCGCTCCCAACGTTGTCGTCGATCTCGACCGGGCGTCTCGCGGCGCCTCCCTTCTCATCGTCGTTGTGCGCCTTCCAGAGTATACTGGAATATATACTGGCCCGAAGTGCTCTATCACAATGTCCGCAAATCCCAACAGATGTCAATTCATAGAGTTGCCCGGTGCGTAGTTAAAAACTTTGCAACAGGTCCCTGGCCAGGAAAAAATTCAAATATATGAAAGCCGAGCTATGACGCATCGCTAGTGTAACATCACAGTTTCAGCATAGCAGCATATACGATAGCATCATTGGATATGCTGCAGTGGGCAATACAATAATTGTAAATTGATCCATCAATCATGATAGAATCCAATTCAGACAGTAAACCATCTTTCGAGTTCCCGTAATGTTCGCATATTTTTTCACTTTTTTTTTCATTAATGGGAAAAAGTGGGCACTAATTGCTCAAAAACGTCCGGCCGGACCTGAATTTTTAAACGGCTTACTTCTAATATGCTCTCTATTGTCCACATGACACCATATAAAGTCACAAAATATTTATCAATTGACATTCATCAAGCTAAAGCCATTATGCACGATTAGTTTTCGCCAAACGATACTGGGCGATCAATTTCCTCTGTTCATCAAGACTCGGATTTTGAGGGCAAGTCTTCAACAGATGATCTGAAGATTTACATTTAAAGCAAACAGTCCCAGCGCGCGGTTTCTTTGGTACCGACAAATAGATGATTCGGTACTAGGACGTTTGCGTGCCATCGCCAATCTGCGGTTTTCGCGCTAGGGTCAGTCAGAGGTGTGCAATCATCGCAAAGTCTTTGATGAAGGAGTGATAAAACCCAGAGAGCCCGAGTTCGAGGAACCTTATAGCTTTCAAACGCTTGAATGATCCCTCGATCCGGCCGGATCCCGTCTGCACCAATGCAATGTCGCAGGTAGGTCGCTTCATGTTTCAAAATGTGGGTTCTCTTCGGGTTAACCATCAGGTTGTGTTGTCGTAATCTTGAGAATATGCGATCCAAACGCTCCAAATGGTTTTCAAATTTGGCCGAATACACAACCACATCATCCATTCACTGTAAACTAAACAATCAATGTAATTAAGACCGTTGAGGACCTTGCTCATGAGTCGACAGTATGTTGCCAGAGCGCATTTGAGGCCAAACGGCATGGAGTTCCACTCAAATAGACCGTCCCGGGTAACGAACGCAGTTTTGGGACAATACTCTTCAGCGACAGGGACCTGCCAATATCCTGATGCCATATCGAATACGGAGAAATACCGGGTTCAGGCCATTGCCGTTAGAGCATCATCAACACGAGGAACTGGATGAACGACCATGATGGTGAGGTCGTTTTGTCTGCGGTAACCGATAACAAGCCTATATGACCCATTTGCTTCTTGGCCAATACCACCCCCGAGACCCACGGACTAGTGGAAGGTCGGATATGGCCTTCGTTCAATTGTTTTTGGACCGTCTCCTTGACATAATCACATAATCCTCCAGATCCGGATGTCGACGACCAGGCGGACATGAAGAGCGTCGGGGATCAAATTGATAAGGTGTTCTCCGGCCGATGTTCTGCCCAACGGGCTGTGCTGGGTACAGAAACGGTGCGCGTTCTTCACCAGCCAGCGTCGTACTCGTTCACGGTCATCCTGCGGCAACAAATGCCAGTCAAGATTGACAGTCGATAGAACCTCTTTCAGATGGGGATCTTCGATTCCCGACAGCGGATCGAAGGTCGTAGACGAATCCTCCACAATCTCGAAACTATCAACCGCATCATAATGGTCAGCTTCCGCGATCACCTCCCCCTGAGGCGCTCTCATGTCCTCTTCCGATAGATTCGCGATAATCAGTCGGCCGTTCTGTCCCGATGACTCGAATGTTCCTTCAGCCACATGTCAGCGGTACGGGCCCATTGCACTTTCATTGCTCCTAAAGACGGACAGTCAGCGATGACGTCCACAAACGCCTCACAGTTCGGCCTGAGCTCCAGTGATCACGTTAATCTAAGTCGTATCGGACCTGCCATATGATTTCTTTCGGTCCAGGGAATGAGAATCGGGGATGGCCGAAATAAACACCTTTTGCAACATCCACAAACGCATCCCACTGGACAAGTAAATCTCTTCCAATAATGACATCACAAAAGCATCCCACTGGACAAGTAAATCTCTCCCAATAATGACGGGAGATTCGTTTCACATAGGTAGAATTCCCCACGGACCTGCATCTCTCCGATGCAAAAGTTAATCGTAGCGCGGCCCGCAGTCTTCAACAATTGGTCGCCTGTAAAGCCTTCAAGAGGACGGTCAAACGGAGCAGCGCTAATTGTCAGATGAGGACGAATGACGTTGGTGTCGGCTCCTGTGTCGATCAGCGCCACCGTTTTAACCACGCTGAATGTCGTTACGACCAGTGCATTCGCACCGAAACAGCACGTCGGTGTTACGGCAATGTTACTACAGCCCCCTGGATCCCAGGGGCTGGGGCGGCTGTAGGGGCCGCCCCGTGTCCTCAAACTGAGGACCCAGAATCAGAGACGTCGGACTTTTCCCCGCCGACGCCTTCCGTTTTCGACAATCCTAGACGAAGTGTCCTTTTTCATCACAAGAACGACAGATTGACCAGTGTTCCCCTTCTCACAATCCATGAATTTGTGATCGTTCGTCCTGCATGGTCGTCACTCGAACTTTTGTATTTCGACGCTCTGAGAAGTAGACACCTGACTAACATCTGACTGAACGGGATTGTTCGCGTTGATCTTCCGACGCCGTTTGTTCACTTGGGCGCGCTCCGCGTACAGGCATTCCGTCAGTATCCGTGTCTGATGACGACTGTCAAGATTCCGGACGCATTTTTTCTAACCCATATTTTGCATCCAACGACAGCTTGACATCCCTCGAAGACTGCCGCGGTATAAGGAATAAACCAGATCAGCTGTTGCCTTGTCCGGTTGATATGACTGAAAATTGTTGATGGCCGCTTCCAGTCTTGGCAACAACTCCGATAGCGACTTGCTGGGAGCCTGGCGGATGGACAATGCCGCCTCATGCCACATCCCGAGCCGCGAAGCCTCGGTAACAAGTGCCAGTCGGACTCGTACGTCGACCAGCACTGCCTCATAAGGGGCCTCCGGTAATTCTTGAGCCGACGCCTTGACCGGATTTTGCAGATGGCCCATCTGGACCTTGGATAAGAGCCAATGATGTAGCCGGCGGCGATCAACGGCTGGCCCGGCATCCTGAGCCAAAGCAATTCCATTTCGAGCCAATCCAATACCACCTGGAGCCCTATATCGTCAAACGGGTCAGCCGCGCAAACTGGCTGCTGTTGTTGGAAATTCACAGGTGAACTCTGTAAGGGATGCAACTACTGGCAACTGGGACCAGCCAGACGTTCATCACAAGGAAGGGAGGGCTGCCGAAGAGCCAGATGCCAGAACCCTAACTGCACAAGCAGCCTTTTGACGAGCACTCAGGCCTAGTCTGTTGCAAGCGTCTCTTTTCTGGGGAAGTACCGTCGCGAACATCTTAACTGTCATAGATTACTAAGGGACTAACTTGATGAAACAAGGCTTGCCTGGGTAACCCTTTTGTCAATATCAAAGGCCGTTTTCGAATAGATCTCGTCGAGAGGGACGAAACAATGGCCCCGGTTTTCAAATTTTCGAAATGCTCGCGCAGTTTTAATGGTTTTTAGTTGTAAGGAGACCGTCGGATTGCACCAATATGCGAACATTAAAGTTTTTATCCGAAAAAATAATGTGCGCCGGTGTAGGGCAGAAATATGCGCAGTCAGAAATGTCCGTAGACAGCGCATTTCATTTTGGACATGGTACAGATCATCCACTTCAATCGTTTGGCATGCCACGAAAATGAAAGCGTTTCGTTCACCTGGCTCGAATGAGCGTGGCAAGAACAATCAGGGCTTCTGTGGTCTTTGAGGTCGGCGTCGCTGCTGCTATTATTGTGAATTTGATTTCATTGCAATGTTTTGGGGTGCTGTTAAACTCTATACACGTTTGCATTGCGATTATTCTTTTAACGGTTTGGTCAAAAATTACGCTTTGCTTTATCTTCTGTTTCCATTATCCAGATTCGCCGATTTTCTCGAAAATGCTTTAGGTTGGAAATTTTTGGCATAATGATATTTGTTTGCTTAACTGTTCATAATTTTTTTTTATGGATGCACATTGTTGAACAAGATCGCTAAAAGAATTGATGTCACAATTAGAAGAATGTAAGCGAAGTGAGGTCTCAATTTATTCACACACGAAAGAGATGGCCAGAGCTGGCCTCGGCGTCATCATGGCTTTGATAGAAGCCGAGAAGTGATAGCCCAGAGAGATCGGGTGATCTGTGAATAAATATATAATCTTATCTAACACGCCCCCTCAGTTTAGATCTCGTAGAGTTCTTGACTGGAGAAAGAAGATAAAATTTAGACACAAGATGTTGAGACTTGGGAAAATTCCATTTACGGAGACGCACGAAATAAATTCCGTGGTACTGTGGGGCTCAATGTAGTTTACTACCCACAAAAAACCCATGCCTTAATATTAGAGGCTGATCTGTGGGACTGGCTTGAGATTTAGCCGGGTCCTGACATCGGTAAATTTGACTTTGGAAAGTCCTTTTGTAAAGATGTCAGCTAAGTTGTCAGCTGATGCAACCTTTTGAGAGCGAAATTGTGTTTTTCAATTTCTTCGCAAAGGAACCAGTATTTGGTTTCAATATGCCTCATGGCAGATTTGTTTCCGCTAGTATAGCCAAAGCTTATACATCCTTTATTATCGTCAAAGATAATGAGTGGGGTGGTCATAGGGAATCCTATTTCCGCAAGGAGATGTCGTTGCCTTTTGCCAGCAGTTGCGGCTGAGCATGCTGCATACCATTCGGCTTCAGTGGATGATCGTGGGGTATTCACCGTCTTTTTGCAAGAGTATTCAATGACTCCTCCGTGTAAGATAAACACGAAACCACTGACGGATTTGCGCTTGTCGAGGTCGCCTGCCCAATCAGAGTCGGCAAACATAGCGCATGACGGAGCATTGGTTGGTCCTTCGCCGAAATAGGCGTGTAGTAAGTTAGACCTTCCGTCGTATTCCAAGCCTAGGTTTTTAGTCCTTGCACGTACCGGAAAATATATTTGACAGCGTCCCAGTGTGATTTGCCCGGATTGGAACAAAACTGAAAGACTTGTTGTACTGCATGAGCGATATCTGGCTGTGTTTTGGAGGCCAAATATATTAAAGATCCCATCGCGGCGCGATAGGGGATTTTGCTCATATATATCCGATCCTGTTCGGTCTGCGGATACATTCCCGAATGTATCTGAGTGTTAGGAATTTCGGGTGTTGCCGTTGGGTTGCAGTCATTCATACGAAATTCGGTAAGAATCTCTTCTGTGTATTGACGTTGCCTTAACCAAGTGGTATGGTTTTTGCGGTCTCGAATGACTTCGATGTTTAGAAAACATGATAGTGCTCCAAGGAATTTGACCTTAAATCGGTTTTTCATCCTGGATTTGAGCTCTCCAGAGCAGTTTTGGAATTGCTAGCTGCAATTAAATCATCAACATAAACTAGGACTAATAGAATCCTGTTGTTATTGAGATGTGATATATAGACACAGTGGTCTGTTTTACAGCGTAAAAAGCCACAACTTAATAGAAATGAATGGAATACTGAATTCCAGGTTCGACCGGCTTGTTTAAGTCCGTAAATCGACTTGTGCATTTTGCAGACTTTATTTTATGACTCATGGTAGCCGGGTAGCTGTTTCATGTAGATCTCAGTATCAATGTCGCCATATAAATAGGCTGTCGTGATGTCGATATTTTCGAGATCAAGGTCAAGATAGGTAGCTAATGCGATTAGCATCCGGAATGAGATGAAATCTGCCACTGGTGGATACGTTTCAACGTAATCTATACCTGCTAATTGGGAGTCGCCTCTGGCAACTAAAATCCCTTAAAACGATAACTGATCCGTCTGTTTGATTGTATTTCACAGCAAATACCCACATCGATCCTATAATGTGCCGATCATTATCAGGTGCGTCCACCAATGACGATGTGTCATTTTCGGCGTGCGATGCGAGCTCCGAATCGATAGCCTGTTTCCACTCGGCAGCATACGAGCTTCTGAGAGCCTCCGTTACAGATCTCGCTATTGGAATTTTACCGTGAGAGCGTTTTATTGTAACAGAATTAATGAAGCTGCTATTAAAGTAGAATCCTGTATCGCGCAGTTTCCGTTTACGCGTTCAGCGCCTGGACGCGATATTGGGTTGGCTTTCGGAATCCTGGTCATCTTGTACCTCTTCGGAACCACCAGAAGTAGGTGTGAGGTGACTAGGTTTTATTGATGACAGGATGGTAATCGTCGTGGTTTGACTAGCAGAACCGTCTGGAGAGGCTGCTGTTTTGCTTTCATAGTGTAAAGTCGAACCTCACTGTCGCCAAAGACAGCTGTAATTCCGTTATCAGCCGCTGCCCAAACTGAAAAATAGTTATTAGTTAGAGCGGGGATGTGATTTACGTGATGTAACGTTAAACGGATAGAGCTGGTGTTATCCGGCTGATATATGATGAGATTTACAGTGCCGGTACCTGCAACAGTGACTACGGAGTTTGCTGCAGTCGCAACATGTTTACTGTCAGGAGGCAGTGCCTGATAGTCAGTGAAAGCGCTGCGGTCTCCGAAGGCATGTGATGTACAGCCGCTATCAACCATATGTAGAATGTCGCCCCCTGAATTTTGAGGGTTTACAATCCCTAGACTACTAATAGAGTCGTTTGGATAAACGTCAAATTTTGGCTGCTTATAAAGCATTTGTTCGATTAATGACCCAATTTGGTCATTTTTCTTATCCTTTTTGCCTTTGTTATGTGGAGCTTTGGCATTGGAATTCTGCTTGTCGGCCTTCTTGCGTTAATAGGCCTCGCTGTTCTGCTTGTGGATCAGGCAATCGGGCTCAGAATGGCCCTTGTTGCTGCAGAACATGCATGCATCCGTGCTGTTGCCGGTCCGCTGACGTTTAGTAAGTATCGCCGAGCTGGGCGATGGACGCGGTCAGGGAGTCGACCCTGTTGATGAACGAGTCCAGCTTGGAGAGTTCGGATGGGAAGGGAGGAGCCATGAGTTCGGACTCAAGCGGCAGCGATCACAGATTCTTTTGTTTGGGTTTGCCGGACCCGAATTCCGACTCGAGATGCCGGAGTAATTGAGCGGGGGTCTGCACGTAGTGCGCTCCGCGGAGGACCTCGTCGCTGAGCTGGTCCTTGATGAAGCCAAGGGCCGCTGAAGTCGTGACGTGGAAGCAGGACGTGGCCTTGTAACAGCGCAGTAGCCATGCTCGTTGCTGTAGGGACAGGTGTCGTTATCTATGATAAAGTCATAGAGGTTGCACTGTCGGAGCTTGTTCTCGAGCCGATCGCGCCAGATGGTGTAGTTGTCAACACCTTTTAGCCGCTCCTGTGGAGGGAAGGGCTGCGGGAGGCAGATCTGGAAGAATGAGGCGTTGTCGTAGCCGTGGAGGATGTGGTCGTCGACGCTTGGGCCGTGGGAAAGCTGCTGGTTGGCCACGGACGCCGACGGCAAGTTGCCGGGGCGGGCCGTGTGTAGCGGTTTCGTCTCGAGAACGCGACACGTTTTAATAAAGCGTTGAATTGGATTGTGTTTTATTGGGATTCAATATCAGGCCTCAAACCTCGTTCAGGCCAGTCAAGAGTAGTTCCGGACTTTCCGGACTCCGAGAGCGACTCATGCAGTCTCTGCCGCCACTGGGACACCAGTGGCGAGGGTCGGCTCTCCCAGTGGCAATTCGGACTCAGTTGATACTTCCATAGGATCAGTCCGCAGGATCAATCCGCATCGTGGATTGACCCAGTTTCGTAATTGTCTCAGATTTGAGACAGCTATACTACACAGTCCATACTGGTAGTAATTACTGGTCTTATCGTTTATATAATCAGATAGTACGCACCATACTGCGTACGGAGGTTTAGACAACCTCAAATCTGATACACGTGCTGTTGAAGAGACCGCCAGCGAACGGGACGGTCGACAGGGCAAAGCGGTCCCACGACTGAGAAATTTCTGCGGAGAACACGCCCGTGTCGTGCGTCTGCCAGGATCGTAATCCAGGCGGGGCTGTGGTCATTAGAAAGGGGCCGGCGTAACCCGGCGCCGGCGGAGTGCGCCTGCGTGGGGGCCCTGGGGTCCTGAAACCCTGGGCCAGTACGACCGGGCTGGGCTGCGGTTGCTGCCCGTGCCTGGCCGATGACGCGGAAGCGTCATGGCGTGACTCAGCATTTTGTGCTAGCTGTGTCTGTGAGGACGAGCCCTGCTGGGCGTTGCCATGTTGAGGCGGCGGTGTGTTGCCGCCGTTGCTGTGCGTTATCATAAAGATATGAAGTTATCAAATCATGTGTTAGCAGTCATGGTTCTTGAAGAGCTTAAGAAGTGGACTCTGAAGTGAGTTGCATATCTTTTTCCATTCTCTGGCCCGATGGTTTTTTAAAACCGCAACTAGGATTTCCCGGATACTCATACAATATCCGAATTTTGTTTTAGGGAGGGGAGTGTGTCAATGTATACGCAATATTTGACTAACCGCCGATCGGACCTGACTAAACTCCGTTGATCGGAATCTCTCCGAGTTCCGAGCTAAACTCCGATCTTAATGATATATTAGGGCTTGTAATCCATCCAATAAAATCATTTTGCATTCATCATTACAATTGTAACATCAACTTAGTAGATCGCAGACTTGGGTTGACCGCAGTCTCTTGCGAAGTGTCCGGTTTTCCGCAGTTGAAACACTTGCCCTTCTTCTTGTCTGACGTCCGCTTTTCTTTCGAGGCTGCCTTTAACACAGCCTGAGGCTCCGCTCCATTGGAACCCTCAACGGTCTTGTAACGTTGTTCTGTGGCCGTCAACTTGTTGATTACTTCGGTTCTTGAAAGAACAGGACCATTAATAATGATCTCCACAATGTTTGCATATATCGAAATCGCCATAATCGAAAAATGTTATATTGATATTTATGATCATATTTCAGACAGTAAGTACCCTTGAAGGTTCATTCCAATTGAGATCGTTCTTATGTACCCTAAATAAAAATCAGTTTGTTAAAGTTTTCTTATCACCAAGAACTCATCAGATTAAGAGTCCCAAACTCTCAAACTTTCACATGGGAAAGAGCGAAGAATCATTTCCCAAAATCGATGGAAATAACTTTTCTGGTTGGGCCCGCAGAATGGCCAACCTGTTGGTCGAAAAAGACCTCGACCACGTGGTCGGAGTTAACGCGGCAACGATGAAACTGAGCCCAATTCCCCCATTACGGGCAATCAGCCTGTCGAATTCTGACGTTAACGGCGACGAGAATACAGCGCAGCCGAGATTGGACCCGAATTTCGTCAACGAACGGATGGATATGAAGGCCAGGGCTAAAATCATCAAGCGGTGCAGTGATGCAGTACTGAACCTAGTCAACGATCGTACCGCAGCCTCGGCCCATGACCTATTGTTGCGGCAGGAGACCCATTACTCTCGCAGGACGCCCGCTGCTACTGTTAAGACTTTTCGGATATTGGCTGCGATGCGGAAAATGTCGGAAGAACACTGCCAGGCATATATCAGCCGAGCAAAGGAAGCAGTCCGCGAATTCCAGGAAGCTTCCAAGGCAACCCTAACGGACTCTGTGACCGCCCCAGTGATATTAACTGGCCTACCCGATGACTTTCGCTCTATAATTGCTGTTGCCGAAAGTCACGCTGACGCTCTTGCTACTGACAGGATCTCACTAAAGATTCTCTATCGCGAGATAGAATTGTCTGGGAAACGATATCAGACTCAGCAGATCCAGGCAAACGTCTCCAGGGGCCGACCTATTTGCGAACACTGCAACAAGGACGGAAGTGGAATCCGATCTCACCACTCTTCTAATTGCTGGACAAAGCTCCCGGAAAAACGCCCTACAAGTGCGAATAAAAACGACGTTCCGCTCTACATGTCGGCTTTTGCATTTGAAACTTGCACAGGTCACCAAACTGAAACGATCATCGACAGCGGAGCCTCCCGGTACGCGATTCGGGACCTCGCAATATTTCAGGACTACCGAGAAAGCCTCCTGGGAAAAGTCTATGCTGGCAATGGCCAGGCAATTGATATCCATGGAGAGGGGCCGCAAGGATTGACCTAGGCAATCGCGGCCTGATCATGAAAAAGAGTCTTCATATCCCAGATATCGCCTATAATTTGGTCTCTGTCGGCCAGAGCACGTCGAAAGGGATGTCTTTCTTCTTTATCGGAGATTTTTGTTATGTTTTAGATTCTCGTATGCAAGTAATCACGCAGATGAAAATAACCTTTACCATATCTTTGGAGAAAGCAAAGGTGATGACTCCGATCACAAAGTCGCTGCGGCCATGTCCAAATTCCTCGTCCATTGTAGAATTGGGCATATTTCTGAGGCAAACCCCTTGCCGAATTAGAAAAAGCCGTTGTTGGGATCGATTACACGGAGGCGGATGCGAATTCGAAAGACCGTCTCCAAAACTGCCCGAGTTGTATAATGGCCAAAATGACACGCACGTCATTTCAATCCCGTACTGAGCGCGCTACTATTCCATTACATAGTTTTTGGGGCGATTATTTACGGCCCAATGCCGAAACGCTCAATAGGCGGTAACCGCTACTTTATGACCTTTATTGATGATGCTTCTTACAGTTCGATATATTTTTTGAGTCACAAATCCGAGGCTCCGAAAATTCTGCAACGGTTTGAGCTGGAAACGTCAAAATTCTTAAGCTGGAACCGCCCCGGCAGCTCGGATCAGGCGGACTGACAGCGCCAAAGAGCTCTTATTCCGGGAAGCTCAACTATTCTGTGCAAAGCGTGGTATCAGCCACGAAACCTCAATCCCATATAATCCCGAGCAAATGGGGATGCCAGAGAGGTTGAACCGCACAATATTGGAAAAAGCTGAAAGTATGCGCTTCATTCTGGGCACCCAGAGTCTTTTTGGGCCGAGGCGGTCTGTACGGCAAATTACTTGCGCAGCCGTACCCCAACTACGTCTTTGGACGGTACCAAGTTCAATGGTATGACACCCCAGGAAGCGCTATTTGGGTACAACCAAGTGTTCTAAAACTCCGCGTCTTTGGATGTCGTTGTTGGGCATACATCCCGTCCCAAAGACGAAGAAAATTCAAGCCGAGGGCAAGAAAGGCAATCTTCATTGGACCTTCCCAGCACCAAAAGGGATACAAGCAGATGGACGCCGCGACAAGGGAAATTTTTTACGGGAATACATGTTCGGTTTGAAGAGGACAAATTCTGGTGGAATATACAGTCTACTCAGCTAAGGGAGTCCAAAAATGAAGAATTTAATGACACGCCAATTTCCTCAGATAACGATTCTAGCGACATTGGTGATGATATCCCCCAGGAATATCATTATTCTGACACCGAATCTGAAATGTCCGTGGATGAAAGTTCACCATTGCGCAACGAGACTGGGGACCCCGGTGATGATTCTGACCCTCTGGGGACGACGAGGCATTTTTAAACGACGAAACCCAGGATTCTGCACCAGAACCATCTCAGCCCGCCGTATTCCAAGAACTTGCGGAACCCTCGGAAGAAGAGCCTGTGAAGTCAGCGCGTACCAGAAAGATTCCTTCACGATACGATCCTGTCGATTTTCCCATTTTGAAAAGACACGAAATGAATAGCGTTGAATCGATGATGGGGCTTCCGAAAAGACTTTGTTTTGAATGCTGTATCAAAATTTTTTGCAAGCCAGACTAGTTATTCAGGGCAGTTCTCAACATGCAGGTATCGGTTATGATGAAACTTTTGCGCCTGTCGCTCGGCAAGAGTCTTTGCGCATTTTATTGGCAATTGCAGCCGAGAAAATTTGGCCCTAAAACAAGTCGATGTTGTAAGCGCCTATCTTAATGGTCATCTGGAGGATGAAATCTTCATGAATCAGCGGCCAGGTTATATCAACGAAAAGAGACCTAATGCAGTCTGTCAATCGAAAAAGGCATTGTACGGATTAC